>JACXGK010000380.1:34399-116825 GCA_016801125.1 Novumbra hubbsi
TGTACCGAACCTCTGCCTGCCATCTCGACCATTGCTCCCGTCTACCGTCCGTCTGTACTACAACCGAGTCTGCCCGTGTACCGAACCTCTGCCTGCCCGACTACGATTACCCCAGCCTGCTGTTCAGCCTTCGGGACCCCTGTCATATCCACCCGTCATCGTCTGCACTTGGGTCCACTCCCTGAGTTGTGACACCACCATCATCCATAAGGAAGAAGTTTGGAACGACCCAGACATTTCCTAGAGTTAGTCGCAAGGCCCTACTGAGCAATTGGGGGAGAAAGGCCTTAGTCAGGGAGCTGACCAAGAACCTGAAGGTCACTCTGATGGAGCTCCAGCATTGCTCTGTGAAGAGAGGAGAACCTTTCAGAAGAACGACCATCCCTGCAGCACTCCACCAATCAGGCATGTATGGTAGAGTAGCCAGACGGGAGCCACTCTTCAGTAAAAGGCTCATGACAGCCCATCTGGAGTTTTCCAAAAGGCACCAAAAAAAAAAAAAAAGAACTGATCTAATGAAACAAAGAATGAACTCTTGGCATGAATGCCCAGCATCATGTCTGGAGGAAACCAGGCACCGCTCATCACCTGGCCCATACCATCCCTAAAGTGAAGCATAGTGGTGGCAGCATCATGCTGTGGGGATATTTTTCAGCGGCAGGAACTGGGAGACTACGCAGGATTGAGGGAAAGATGAATGCAGCAATGTACAGAGACGTCCTTTATGAGAACCTGCTCTAGAGCGCTATGGACCTCAGCCTGGGGGGAAGGTTCATCTTCCAAACGGACAACGACACTAAACACACAGCCAAGATAACAAAGGAGTGGCTCCGGGACAACTTTGTGAATGTCCTTGAGTGGCCTAGCCAGAGCCCAGAATTTAACCTGATTGAACATCTCTGTAGAGATCTGAAAATGGCTGTGCACCAACGCTCCCCAACCAACCTGATGGAGCTTGAGAGATCCTGCAAAGAACAATCTGAGAAACTGCCCAAAAAAAGGTGTTCCAAGGCTGTAATTGTGGCTAAAAGTGCTTCAACAAAGTATTGAGTATTAAGGCTGTGAATACTTATGTACATGTTTATATTTCCATTTTAAATGTTCGAAAATCTCTTAAAAATATTAAACCAACTTTTTTTTCACTTTATGGGTGTATTTTCAGAAAAAAATAATATATTGAATCCATTTTAAAATAAGGCTGTAACCTAACAAAATGTGCATTCCCTGACCTCATTGAACCAAGTTGTCTTTTTTTAGGGTCCACTTGATTGTGCTGCTGCTCCCAATTTGACATAAAGACCCTGCACAAAGCCCACCGATCTTTATTAACTTATCTGTATGAATCCTTGAAAGGTAATTTACTCTCAAAACCACCACCCTGCACAGACAGTGCCTCAACTGGGTGTCAAACATGGCCTATTTAACACATCCAAAACATATTCTTACGGTTGGCACATGACAGAGTGCCTGGATACAGAGCAAGGTACCTTTTTGCTTCGCAATGTTTTTGCTACAGCTGTTAGCCATGCAGGGTCCAGAATTAGCACTCTCCAGTTACCAAATCCGGGTACTTTTTGTCTACATTATAGAAACCTCCTGCCACATTGGCGGGGAGAAAAAAATTATTTCATACACTCGCTAAAGAAAGCTGCTGGTTTGCTGTCGCCCAGCATGGGTTGTGCTTGCGCGTAACGCTAATTGCCTCAGTCATCAAACGGCATATTTTTGTGTTACAGTTGCTAAAACCTGAGGTAAGCCTACTTGTTGACAGTTCAGGCTGACACAGCATCACATGGAGGTTTGTTCCGGAAGTAGAGGCCCCAACAAAGAAATACAAAACCACCCCCCCAGGCTACCCCGTCAGTGAAGGTCCTCACAAAACAGCCTGACGCTACCACTAAGCTCGGAATCCTTTTCCAACCCACCACACCGTGGCCAAGAAAGAAAAACCCTATTTGGATGTGCGAGTAAATTGATTTAACATGTTGTGTTTTATAAAATAAAGATTTCCCAGTACCCACCAAAGATCACGTTATCCACCTTGTTCATTTCATTTAATTGTTTTGTTAGCTAGTTGGCTGCTGTACTACTGCTAATACTTTTTAGTTCATTATTAAATCTATCTTTTGTTGCGGTTTGGATGAGATTACAGGGGTAGATGTGCAGACACAACACGCATTGTAGATTGTTTATGAAGTACATTGCACGGGCAGAAGGAGGCAAGGTCCAAGAAGAATTGGACGACGCCAACTTTTGTTCAAATATGTCTGATGGATTCACTGATTGTGCTGTGAAGGAGGAGGAGTTGGTGTATGTTTCCAAGGAGGGGAATGTGGAGGTTTGTGGGCATAGAAACTGTGGAGAAGGCTGACCCATAGACCCACATAGCCCAGAGCCATGACCCATAGACCCACATAGCCCAGAGCCATGACCCATAGACCAACATAGCCCAGAGCCATGACCCATAGACCCACATAGCCCAGAAGGGTGGGAGGGCAACCTAGTAATCTGTGCCACAGTCATGACTGGAGAGAACAGTAGTGACCAGGCTGATTATATTGTTGTATTCTATCTATTAAGTCAATAAATTAATAAATGATACTTATTGCACTTAAAGGTGAACAACAACAGAATTTATGAATTGTAATGTGTTGCACTTTATTGTTGAAACACTATAATTTATATTTTTGCATACAGTTAATGTTAATACTGCACACTACTATGATATTGATTGAGAATTGCATACGAGATCAAGATTACATGCAAAATATCACTAATAGTAAATTGTAATAGTGAAAAGCAATTCATTTTTTGGGGCTGGTAAAAAATCTGTCTGGCTGGTAATGTTTTTATCCACCAGCACCTTGGATGGTAAGCCAAAAGTTATTTATAGACCCTGTAGCCATGGAATATTGGTCATATACCACACCCTCTTGTGAATTATTGCTTACTTATATATTGGGTGGGAGTGCTGATTAGATGATAGCTGTGGTACAGTATATGTCAACAGTGATACATAAGGGGGTGTGTTATATGGGCAATATACCATGGCTAAGAGCTATTCTTAGACATGACGTATCCTGGTGTGCCTGTATACAGTTTTTAGTCATGATATACAGTGGGGAGAACAAGTATTTGATACACTGCCGATTTTGCAGGTTTTACTACTTACAAAGCATGTAGAGGTTTGTAATTGTTATCATAGGTACACTTCAACTGTGAGAGACGGATTCTTAAACAAAAATCCAGTTAATCACATTGTATGATTTTTTTGTAATTCATTTGCTTTTTATTGCATGACATAAGTATTTGATCACCTACCAACCAGTAAGAATTACGGCTCTCCCAGACCTGTTAGTTTGTCTTTAAGAAGCCCTCTTGTTCTCCACTCATTACCTGTATTAACTGCACCTGTTTGAACTCGTTACCTGTAGAAAAGACACATGTCCGCACACTCAATCAAACAACCTCCAACCTCTCCACAATGGCCAAGATCAGAGAGCTGTGTAAAAACATCAGGGATAAAATTGTAGACCTACACAAGGCTGGGATGGGCTACAGGACAATAGGCAAGCAGCTTGGTGAGAAGGCAACAACTGTTGGCGCAATTATTAGAAAATGGAAGAAGTTCAAGATTACGGTCAATCACCCTCGGTCTGGGGCTCCATGCAAGATCTCACCTCATGGTGCATCAATGATCATGAGGAAGGTGAGGGAGCACAACCCCAAGAACACCATCCCAACTGTTAAGCATGGAGGTGGAAACATCATTCTTTGGGGATGCTTTTCTGCACAGGACGACTGCACCCCATTGAGGGAAGGATGGTTGGGGCTATGTATCGCGATATCTTGGCCAACAACCTCCTTTCCTCAGTAAGAGCGTTGAAGATGGGTCGTGGCTGGGTATTCCAGCATGACAACGACACCCAAAACACACAGCCAGTGCAACTAAGGAGTGGCTCCGTAAGAAGCATCTCAAGGTCCTGGAGTGGCGTAGCCAGTCTCCAGACCTGAACCCAATAGAAAATATTTGGAAGGGAGCTGAAAGTCCGTATTGCCTAGCGACAGCCCCAAAACCTGAAGGATCTGGAGAAGGTCTGTCTGGAGGAGTGGGCCAAAATCCCTGCTGCAGTGTGTGCAAACCTGGTCAAGAACTACAGGAAACATGATCTCTGTAATTGCAAACAAAGGTTTCTGTACCAAATATTAAGTTCTGCTTTTCTGATGTATCTAATACTTATGTCATGCAATAAATTGCTAATTAATTACTTAAAATCATACAATGTACCTATGATAAAAATTACAGACCTCTATATGCTTTGTAAGTTCTCCATACTGTATTGGCAGTATATCACAAACCCCTGAGACACCTTACGGTTCTTTGAGTACTTTTCATATCCCATCTGCTCCCTCTTTTATGTTGCATGTTGTTAAAGGAGTATGCTGCTAGGCATTACTGTAACCTGTGTGCTGTGACTCCAGACTACAGAGGATTTGGTCTCACATATAGCTGCAGAGAGTGTTTCTAATGCTACATTATAGAAGCCCAATTTGCAGGGAGTCTGGACTACAGAGGATTTTGCCCTGTATATAGTTGCAGACTGTGTTTCAAATGTTAAATTACTGTAGTCCCATGTGCTGTGAGTCTGGTCTACAGAGAAATTTGCACGAAATATTGCTGCAGACTGTGTTTCTAATGCTTCATTACTGAAGACCAATGTGCTGTGAGTCTGGACTATAGAGGACAGTTAAGGACAGTTTCTTAAACAAAGATTGTGCAGTCTCAGACAAAGAAGCACTTTAAATGGAATATTGTATATGCTTTGTGGGACTAGGCTTAAAATCTTTGTACCTAATACTTTAGTGCATTTTGTTCTGTTGTAGTGATAAAAAACTGAGCAGTTATTCTGGTTTAGTTTGGATATGCATGAAATGCAGTGAAAGAAATGAGTGGTTTTGAGTATTTCTATACTGTACACAGTGAACTCCATCTCTAGTGATGGGCAGTTTGCAAACAATTATTTTTTTTCTGACTCAAAACCCACAATTATTTTTTACTTTTTCACTTTAATTGCTTATTCGAACAGCTTGTCGCATTGAGTATTGCATCTGAATTACAGGCAGGATTCATGGAGGTCCTCCAACTCATTGCTCCAACCAAAATTGTTGGTTTTACATGAGAAGAGAATAGGAAATCAAGCTGTAGGCCACAGTGGATGCAATTAATTGTTTATTGGATGTTCTAATTAAGATCAATTTGTAGAGTGAAAACATACAATTTGGCTGCAGCATCAATTCTCAAAGGATTTTTTCATGTCACACTCCAAGCAGCCAAGCAAAAGCCATAACTAAACCTGGTTTCAAGCGTATCAAGCAATATTCTTCATGTGTAGTTCTAACAGTAACAGAAGTACATTGTTTAAAGCAAACTACAATTAGTTGTTTTGATTGAATGACAGAACAAAATATGTTAGTCTGTAAAACACATAACATTTATTATAAGAAAACCTTAAATGCATTACATAAAAAGACCACCAGCAATATGATTGACTTCTCTATGCTACGCATAGTGATTAACTTCCCTATGCTTATGTAATTGATTGACTTCCGTATGCTACGTAATTGATTGACTTCCCTATGCTACGTAATTGATTGACTTCCGTATGCTACGTAATTGATTGACTTCCCTATGCTACGTAATTGATTGATTTCCCTATGCTACGCATAATGATTGACTTCCCTATGCTACGTATAGTGATTGACTTCCCTATGCTACGTATAGTGATTGACTTCCCTATGCTACGCATAATGATTAACTTCCCTATGCTACGTATAGTGATTGACTTCCCTATGCTACGTATAGTGATTGACTTCCCTATGCTACGTAATTGATTGACTTCCCTATGCTACGTATAGTGATTGACTTCCCTATGCTACGTAATTGATTGACTTCCCTATGCTACGCATAGTGCTCACCTGTTGTGAGTGAAAATAACGCTATTCCTGTATGAGGCTACAGACACCCTGACATCATGTAGCTAGTGGGACTGACCAATCAGTGCATTTCGAGCTTGGTTAAATTATTTTATTTTTAATTAGTTTACATGAAATGTATTGTGAAATAAAGACCATAAATGTATTGCCGGGAAGATCAGGGAACACCTGATTTCAGTTATATACACACTTCATATGGCAGTATTCCTTTGTCTCCGCAAAGTAATGACTTGATGCAAATAAGGCCCATCTCTTTCCTCCCTCAGACTTAAAGTATTTTCAACCTCGGACATCAATTGTCTCTTTCCTGACACTGTCAGTTGGTTGAATGCTGTAACAACACATAATGAAACAATTATGCCAGTCAGAAACAAATAATTGTATAACAAGCCCGCCCATTGCATGGTTTATCACAGTTATTGAAATAAAATCCTTTTTCTTTTAAGTCAGGCATTATCAGAGGTTTTTAGTCTCCTTACATCTTTTTGTTAGATTGAGAGGTGTTATAGACTAAAAAAAAGTATGGCTTGCAGTGTAATGAAAAGATGTCTTTGGAGAAGATTAAAAAAAGGCGTCTAGCTCATCAAACTGGTGCGATGATGTATATTATATCACCAACACAATTGGGCCATACTCTAGTGAGCGGACATACAAGTTGGATAGTCAAAATAGCCCTACCCACTGAGAAATCACAATGGTGTGAATTAGGATCAATTGATAATGGTGGAAATTATGGTTCTGTTGTAGATTCAACTAATCTGTTTTATCTTTTAAGTGTGTCACATAGAATGAATTATGCAATGTTTCCAGTGATTGTACGTGTTCTTTAGGATTTTTGACAGGTAAGTGTCTGATGAATTTTCTTGCCATTACATTAATTTGTCGAGAAAGCTAGGTTGCTACATAGAGACATGCATTTGACTAAACAGCTAGCTTGCTACATAGGGACATTCCTTTGTGCTAGAATGCCCTAAAGATGATGAGGACAAGAATAGCAAAAACTCAAAGATTACACACTGTGATCACGAAAACCAGCTACACCAGGAGGGCAAAGAAAAAAATATGATCTGTTTCTTCTGGTGATAATAATAATTATGTATTTTTGTATAGTGAGAATAATTCTTCATTTAATAACATCAGTCATACCTTTGTGACCACAAATCTCTAGACTTGAATAATTCACCATTTAATTAGTGAATGGTTAATAGTTGAAATACAATTATCTCAACTAATGAAAACCAATGGCACAACTCAACAGGCTTGTTTTGAATAACTCAGGGAAGAAATAACACTGTAAAGTCCATTATCCCTTTTAAAAGCATTCATTAGGACAGTGGTTCTCAACCCATTCCTCAGGGAACCCCAGACAATCCACATCTTAGCTGCAGCCCGGAACAAGCACAGCAGATACACTAATCAAGGGCTTGAGGATTATGTGTGCTAGCTAAAGGGTAGTTGAAATACCCGGACTGGCTGGGGTTCTCTGAGGAATGGGTTGAGAACCACTGCATTAGACTGTTTGCAAATATTTCAGTACTAACCCTGCACTTCTAGTAATACACCTTCCTAAATACCTGGTGGATCAAATGTGGATGAGTCATTTATTCATTACATTTTGTGCCAGACAAATCTATATTACTCACAAAATGTCATCCTTACACCACAAAGTTCCCTCTCATTAGTAGGGTTAGGAACAAACAGAGTAAAACCAAAACCTGAGCCTAGAGTGTACCTAGAGTGTACTGCAGGACAGGGCAGAACACCAGAGAGCAATCAATACTTTCATAATCTATAGATTAAAAAAGCATTGAAGGATTTAGGTTGAATAGTTCTAAATGAGGATGTGGTGGTTGAGTGTGCAGTATATTTGAGCCAACTGGGACTTATTCCTGGCAACGCTGCATATGCCAACTCTCTCTACATCAATATCTAATTAAAATAGAATCGGCTCCTTAACAGACATTTATAAAGCTTTTTAAAAATATAAAAAACAATTGTCTCCCTCTTCGAAACTTTGTGGGAAAAGTCTTGCTAGAAGACCACAAGTCAGCACTTATCGGTTAAGGGTTGTCATTTAATACTAACTGAAATAGACCTTTGCATATTTGAAAATAAAATTGCAGGAAATATACAGTTTGAAAAGGGAAATAATTCAGAAAACATCATTTCATCAGGGCTGAAAGTAAGAATAGGTCTCATCATTGATTGGCAATCAGGTAGAAATATCTTCACTGGTTGTGTTTTTCCCGAAATACAAGGCAATCAATGAAAAGGTTATGTATGTATAAATAAATATTTTATGCAAGGATGTCTACTAGGCCTGCAGATAAAACGAAACTACTAAAGGCCCAATATGAAATCTATGTCATTCTACATTTATACACCGGATATAATTTAGGCTACACAAATATGATTACGGCATTGGGAGAACACAGCTGTTTACATTATCTTTCTTGGGGATTGAAACTTTTGGCACAAACTGATGAGCCATGAATCACCTCTACTCAATATTTTAATCACTGGCCCTGTCGGTGCAACTGGAACTATTTTCCGCTTGCATTTTTTGCCTTATTGGACTGGGGCCCTAGACAATTAGTTGCATTGAAGACAACAACCTTTTATTCATACATGGTTTAGGATTCTGCATTTACACAGGCAGACCTAATTTAATTGGTTGTTTGATATTTACCAGTAACTAAATAACATCTGCTTTTACACAATTGGGTGTGTAAATGCAGCCACAGAAGATTGTCATCGATCACATGTATTTATATCGCCATTTTTGCATCAGAAGTTGTCAAAAAGTGCTTTTACAACACCTAAAACCCCATTGAGCATACAACAAGATTGAAGCACGTGGCTAGGAAAAACTCCCTATGGGCCGGATTGTAGGAACAAACCTAGAGAGGAACCAGGATCAAAGGGGTGACCAGACCTCTTCTGTCTGATGAACACTATTAATAATTAATAAATTCACATTGGCTGTGTCCAGAGTCTGTAAAGCTTAATCTAGGTCACAAGCATGACCAGATTTGCAGGACAGGGACAGTCCAGGGTGGTTTGATTAGGGGGTCAACAGAGTGGCAGCTGGAATCATCAGGTATCAGCTTGTTCTGCAGCACAACCAGGAGGGCTTGGGACAAGGTCTTCTGAGCTTGGTACTTCACAGGTGTAGGCCGAGACCTCATGTCCTTCAAAGTTGATATGCAACAGGCGACAAGGAAAGTTGTTAAAGAGTGCATTCCTTCAATCAAACATGTGTCATTGAATAGAATTCTGTGTCCCAAGAAATCATGTCAAACTACTTGAAGAAACACTTACATGCCATTACCCAAATGTTATGAATGTGCTTCTTTATTGTCAATTCAATTCAACATCCGCATATACAAGTACATGTTAATGATTGTGTTAAATAGTTGTTATAAACTAAACATTCAAAAAAGAAACAACAAATACTCTACTACAGAGGAGGGCTTGGGGCAGAGACTTCCAATCATCAATTCATGTTTTTATTGTTTCTCATTACACATTTATTTATAGTTTTTTCAAGCTCGACAATAAGAATTCCAAATTTGTCTTACATAATTACTAAGTCATACTTAATGTAAATTGTATTTCAATGCCCATGTTAATATTGTGTCAAAGAGCATTTTGTGTATGGGAGATAACTTTGTTTGCCTTTGTTTTGTAATGATAAATTACCAGCTTTATTGAAAGACAACTAAAGGTCACGATGGTTTACAAGAGGAATAGTCAATTTCATCTACGTCCTCGTAGAGCATCTGAGGACGGGGAGCGTAAACAGGGAGTGGATGAGGAAGTCAGTTTACATAGCCTTCCCTGTGGGGTTGTGCTATTTGAAGCCGACCAAGGACAAGGACCTGAAAATGAAAAGGCTTTTCCGATGTTCCACCCAGGTGTTTAGGAGAAGTCCTTGCGGATGGTTTTTCAATAAAGCACAGTGATTTTCTAGAAGAAGGGTCATCCAGGTGAAGCAGCGAACAGCCTTCTGCCGGAGCTGTCTGCACTGCGTTCAATGAGAACGGGCATATGATTTGAGAAGACAGCACCAGCAGATCTGGGACCAAGTTATTGAACGTTTGAGGATAGGTACGTTATGGCGGTATTACAGGATGCATTAACTAGAGATTAGGGGCACAGTATGCTGGGTAAATGCAAACAGCTGGGGATGTCTTCACACACACACACAGAAACACAAACTCAACCCCTCCCCTTCCTCCGGCCCACACATACACTCACTAAAATGTTTTTCTCTCCATTTGGTGAGTCATGCGGCAGTGAGCACAGACGGAGAATGCTTTGGGGGGGGGGGGTCACTGGAGAGGGATGAGGGGACCCCACAGCTGTGGCAGTCAGTGGATGTCCCTGGCCAGACGGGGAATACATGCGCCTTGGAGTGGGTGGATGGAGGTGCTGACAGATGCATCTAACATCCAGGACCCAACTGCACCAGCGGAGGGGTGGTGGTGTAGAAAGTCATCGAGAGACGGGTAACACAGAAAGTGAGGACGAAAGAGAGCAAGAGACGAGTGGATCATCTCTGAGAGCGAAAAAGAGAGAAAAGCAATGAGAGAAGTCTCTCTCGCTCAGGTATAATCTCTATTCTTTCCTGACAACCCAATAGAGAACCACCAACTCCCTGATCCTTTAATTGACTAAACTTTGGATTTACATTTTAGTCATTATTAAGCAGACGCTCTTATCCTGAACTGGGTAGCACTGAGAACTGGAAATACTACGACTGATATGCAGTAGTCTCACCTAGCAATCTTAAGGCAAATGCACTAACTGTCAGTTGCTTTGGATAAGAGCATCTGCTAAATGATTGGAAGGTAAACGGGGGGAAAGGGCGGAAGAGTAACGCTGGTTTAGAGAAGCACGTTTGAGACTCTTGATTTATGCATCCAGATGCCACCAGAGCTGAGTCAGCTATTGTGTTCTACTGCTGAATTCCTGAACTTTACACCTAATCAGTGACTTGACTGTCTTTATTGAAAGGCGTGGGGGTAATGTGTGTGTGTGTGTGTGTGTGTGTGAAAGGGGCTCACTCGCCTGCTCTCGGCCTAGATCCATATGTGATGAGTTTTTAAAGAGCACTTTCTTGCTGGTTCTACAGCCCCGGGGAACATAGAAGATGGCACTCATGCAAATCTGTATTGATCCATTCCAATTGTCATTGGAACGCTGAGTCATCATTGTCCACACGCACACACACACACAGAGTGACGGGGAATAAATCTAATTGGTTGATTTAGGAAGGTAAGGGATCACCTTGCCTCAGAAGTGGTACTGCTGAGGCTAGGCTAATCGAAATGCTGCTGTATGGTTGATGTGTTGTGCCTTGGTGTCATTTCTGCATTGCTGATTGGTCAGGGTGTTGTGTGTTTTTATCATTGTTGTGTTGCTTGTTGGTCAGTGTGTTGTTGTCATTGTTGAGTTGCTGATTGGTCAGTGTGATGTGTGTTGTTGTCACTGTGGTGTTGCATTGAAGACAAGCTCAGAGAAAATCCTCCCAGGCCTTTTAGGAGTCAGTAGAGTATTACATAAGAGGAAATGCCGAAGTTGTGAGTGAACTGGGTCTCACAGTAGAGCAGGAAATTAAGAAGCCTGCTAAAATGTGTGTGTGTGTGGTGTGCGCGTGTGTGTGCGCGCGTTTGTCTACAGCAGCAATCCTTTCAATTAAGCTTCTTCTCCCCACAAACATGGCTTAGTGTGCAGGCTCCTATGAGAGACTTCACTCAGAGAGCTGAGTAGAGAATTTCAAAGGCCCTTGTGTGTTGTGTTAGCATCCACTAGCCGCCGCTACTCACCGCAGGTGTTGTTTACTGGAATATAGTAATAGAACATTTTATTTTGGTTTTCTGACCTATTTTGAGGTAAAAGTAATTCTAACGGTTTCAGCTTGTTTAGTAAAGAGGAAGTCTTTTGTTGTGTCTATCGAATTTTCGCGGAAGCCTTGGTAGTTTATTCCCCAGAACAAGAAACGTTGTGTTCCGTGTTGTATTTAACATGAGCATATGAAAACAGGGCCATGTGTGTGACTGTGTTGTCAAACCGATCCGAATGACTCCTAGGGAATTGGAATGGCGCAGTGACTGAATAAGTGTCCCAATGAGAAGGGGGGGGGGGGTTAGACAGGGAAGGAGGGAGGGATGGAGGGAGAGGGATGGAGAAGGCAGGGGTTGCTGGCTTGTGCAGCCCGGGCTACAGGCCTGCTCTCAATTCATTTTTTAATCCTCTGACAGCTGTTAGGGCACAAGCCGTGGCTGTGGTGGAGCGGAGAACAGCGAGTGCGTGGGGAATGTGTTTGCCTACGGAGGAGACGGAGTCAGCAGGAGCTGTTCGGTCCCCTGTGAACCACAACCGCCAGGCAATATCGCTCCCCTCCACCGTCCACCCCCGCACGTGACCATGGAAACCCCGGCATCACACCGTTGAAATCACCACGGGCCTGACCGTAATAGACACAGGCCGCCGCTAATCAGGCCCATCCATTACAGGGCTGCGGACGTTGATCCAGGCCCTCGCCCTCGGAGGGATGTTTTAGAAAAGGAATGAACAGAAGAGGTGTGGAGAAAGAGAGGAAATGGAGAGGGAGGAAGGAAGGGATGGTAGGTTTGGGTCTCTACCTTTTAAGGACAATCATTCTCTCTACAATGTCCTGACAGTACATGAAGCCCAATGTCCTGAAATCACATTGAGCTCTATATACTCCGAAGAACAGTAAGATCTGAGCTTCAAAACTGTATGTCTTCTTGATATCATTCCTTCAAATTGTGCTCAGGTGAGCTAGATATAACAGAGATTGTATAGCTATTTAGAGGACATCAATCCTGTGGTTTTCTGTCAGTATTTAGGGCACAGGGATGTTTACATTTGGCACATGGAAACACAAGTGTTGCTTTAGGAGTCATCCTTCCTTGGTATTCAGTTAATCATTTCACCTTCAGATATGGTTCCCTCTATCCTCAATTTTTCTCAATTATTATTTTCTAATACAGTGTGTATGCCAAGGACATGTTTGAAAGGTAGCTGTTCTCATCATTTAAGGCTTTGAAAGACTATTTATTTATTTTCACAAGTGAAGGAAACTTTATCCATCTTAGATTATATCAGTATAGTATATTTTGATAATAAACTAGCAAAACAAGCAACAGATTTTGATAAACGCATGTCACAAATAAAGTAATCTATGTCAAAAAATGACATCATGATACGATTTTAATACGTAATATTCTATGTGTATTATTGTTAAATATTATCAATCCTAGACTACTTTGACAACTGGCATTGCATACTATTTCATTTAATTCTACATGTTAGTGTCACATTGCCATCACAGGACGGGCCCTCCTCTGCTCGCGGGGCGACCCGCCGTTCGACGTCGCGGCCTTTTAGTCACAATTGTGTGTGTTTTGTCCTGTTTTCCCCCCCATGTCCTGTGAACGCTTCCCTCCCTGATTCCTACCAGGTGCTCCCTGTTAACTAGGTATATCAGCCCGTGTTTGTCTCGTCTCTGTGTCTGTGATTGTTCCTTGTTTTGTGTGCAGCTACGTGCTGTTGTAAGCCCTGTATTTACAGGTTTGTCTACAGTGGCTGTTTCTTGTTTTAGGGCGTACATTAGTGTACAGCCTGTGCTTTATTTCAACGCGAATTCCGAATTGGCACAAGGATCAATAAACAGACTCCTGGCTACTCACCTCCCTGCGCCTTGGTTCACCTTCCACACATCACAGTTATGTTTCTATGCAATTCTATGGTGATGATTTCTTTTAATACCGAATAATGAATATTAAAACCCCGGCATGTTGCTACTTTAACTGTTGTTGCCTGCTCTTTGGGGTTTCTGACTGGGTGTTTTGTAAAAGGGCCTTAGTCAATACATGTTATTGATTGATTAAGCCTACTGCAGATTGTTAGAATGAAATACCCACCTTAATCTTTCATTCTGTTTTATTGGTTCATTAGCGATTTCTTCAATATACCAATATTATCCTCCGTGTCTTTGAGCGCCTTCTGCATAACCACATTAGGAACGCTTGTGGGGGAATAACCGATACGCGGCGTGCGACTGGATGCCGTTAGGATAGGGGGCGGGATAACTGGGTCACATGGGGTGTTCCAGCCGCCGTGTTTAGGGGTGAACCAGCGAAACTACAACAAGTCCTATCCATCGACCTCAGGGTGGCTCTGTGAAACTTGGCTGTATGAACCCAGCTTGGAGATGAAATACCTTCCAACACAGTTTGACCGCAGGGAGAGCAAGGAAAGATGGAGAGATGCCCATCTTTATGTATTCAGCATGTGCTGCATATTGTTTGATAGAATCAGCATGGGCCTGGGGGCACTACTACCGCTGCACTCAAGCACACAGCTCTCCCAAGGGTGATGGAAGTCTGAATAACACTGACATGATTTATGTGGATCCCACACATGCTATATTACGTGTGAAAGAACATGGCGTGTGTTATTTCCCCCAGCTTTTTGCGGGAGCTGTAACTTTATTTAGGGGGTGTGTGTGTATGCCTGGTCACCGCGGGTTTCTAGTTCAGTGCTCGCTTGGTTTGGTAAATAATAAGAGGACTTTGCTTCTGGTCTTGTTTGGTGTACAGCATGGGTGAGAATCACTAAGATGGTCCCCACTGCACCTGAAATGCATTTTTCTCCCCTCCACTGCCAGCGCTGATATCGCCATGAGGACAGACACAGCGAGCATACTGTGACAACTAAGCAATCACACTGTATACATTTCCACGGTTTTCCAGGGATTCACTAGCCTTGGAAAAGCAAAAGGTTCCACTTGCCTGGGCCTAGATAAGACTTTGCATATCAATGGGTCGGGTGTCTCGAGTTTGAAAAACAATGGAATGTTTCCTCGGTAGAACTAGAACCCTCTTCAGACAATAATCAGTTTGGTGTTAAAAGTTTTGAAAAATGTTGACTGTATTGGCCCACTAAATGGGTGTGGGGGAGGTGATGGATAATGTAAATCATGGAGTGTGTGTATGTGTGTGCCTGATTCAAAGAGAGGTCCTATCAGACAGAACATTTCAAATATAGCTGTGAATAAAAAGAAAAAGGAAACAAAACATTTGTCCAACAATGTTTTCAATCAGGTAGTTAGATTTTCTAATGATACATTAAGGTAACAACATAATAAGTAACCTTTTTTTCCTTTTTAACTTATTCATTCATTCACTGCACACCTGCTGGGTCGAGGATGGTGTAGTCATCAGTGTTGAACATGTCTGTGGAATCCTGAGTCTGGGCTAAAGTACAGGTAAAGCATACCGAATTTCACAGCAATCAGTATTCCTGAGTGTAGCGTGGTAAGGGAGAGGTGGGAGGAGAGAGAAGCCCCTATCACTCCCCTCTGCTAATTAAAACTAACGACTCCAGGTGCCGCGCCGAGCCAGAGAGAGGTGGGGCCAGGCGGCTGTGTTTGTATTGGCAGTTGGCCTTCATTAGACCCCACATCTATTCTCCTTAGGAATCTTCTCACTATCGACTCCACCTCAGCCGACATACAGTTGGCAATCCGGTGAACACACCACGAGAAGGGGTGATCTAAATGCAAATGATATGGCATGATGCATTATACTGGTGATTGAACGGTAATATATATAGGCAGACAGAAGATGTTTTTTAATGACTTTCAAATTTTCAGTTGCGGCTCCCGGTCAGTCTGTAGGTCTGCTATAACTCTCTATCTGTAGGTCAGTAACAAACCTCTATCTGTAGGTCTGTTATTACCTTCTATCTGTAGGTCAGTAACAAACATCTATATGTAGGTCTGTTATTACCTTCTATCTGTAGGTCAGTAACAAACCTCTGTCTGTAGGTCTGTTATTACCTTCTATCTGTAGGTCAGTAACAAACCTCTATCTGTAGGTCAGTAACAAACCTCTATCTGTAGGTCTGTTATTACCTTCTGTCTGAAGGTCCGTTATTACCCTATATCTTTAGATCTGTTATAACCCTCTGTCAATCGGGCTGTTGCTAACCTCTGTCTGTAGGTCTTTTATAACCCTCTGTCTGTAGGTCTGTTATAACCCTCTGTCTGTAGGTTTGTTGCTTTTAAAATATTACTATAAGACTTACTACTTTTGATTAAAACTTAGCTACATAACAACACATTGTAGTTGTGTCATCTTGTTTTCTGTTGAGTTGCCTATAGCAAGGGAGCTCAGAACACTTGCCTCTTTCTGTTAATCATTGGGAGATATTTTGCATCTGTGTCAAGAATTGTTAATTTACTCCAAGATGTGTTTACTCTAAAAACATATTACAAATACATAATATGCAAAAAGTTAAGAATGACAAGTGAAGAAAGTGCAGCATTCAGGTCAATACTTATGTTCTCAGTATGGTTAAGTGTATTGATGGATCGTTGGGAAGCAATTCTTCAGTAGATGGTAAACCGAATCACATTGGTGAAAAGATACATACATTTGGCTCAATGATTTGCCCATAACTAACGTTAGGTAGAAAACTTTTAGCAATCTTATATTACTTCTCTTAGATTGCCTGTTTAAGCATGCATATCATGATTTGATAAAATTCTAGAATACATTTTAGCTGTCAGGTGCCAAGGCTGAGAAGCTACACTTTCTCTACTGTAGCCTGCCACTACTTAAGTCGCAGTACTAATGAATATAAATCGAAACAGAGATTTGATACCAGTAAATGCAGACTGTTCAGTTATTGTTGCCTTACCGGTGTAATTTATTTTCTTTTTAATTTAATATGTAAATTTTTTAATTGAGTACATTACATTGTGTAGATGAAATTGCTACAGAGGATCAAAGAATGAACAGAGAAAAGTGTCATTTAATGAATTTTTTGTTTTTATTTAAGAAGTCTACATTCTGAATATCGAAGGCTGGTTCTAAGCACAATTCACGCAGGGGGAAAAAGTATTTTTAATTCTAGCTGTAATAACAATAACAATAGAAAATTGACAGATATGATAGGTATCGGTGAAATCGGTATCATATTATGCTGGCAATTCTAAAGCCCCAAAACAGTTTTGAACAAAATAGGTAAAAGTTAAACAGTTTTAATGAAAATAACATGCAAGGAGAGTAAAGTTAACCCTTGTGCTGTCCTCGAGGTCACTCTGACCCCTCCTGCCCAAACACGGACGCCGCACAGTCGGCACAATACGCGCGAGCGCAACCCAGAGGGCCGCGCAACTGTTGTCTGGCTTCGGAGGGGGGACAGGGGGGGTGTAACGTCAAGGCCGCGTTCAGCCCGATGACAGTGCAAAGCTCCGCCGGGACACAGTGACCCATGAGGACTGCACGAGGGTTAAACAGTGATGAGTCTCTAAATTAACCCAGGACAATCATCAGTATGTATACAGTCTAGGGGTGTGTCATAACACTACACAACTGACCCATATTGAACACCCACATTCCCTTGTCACTTTAGGTTACACATGAAGGAAAGCCTGTTCCCCCACCTTCCCCTAGGGGACTACGGACAACACAGGTGACGTTCCAAAGGGCACAAGATGGGTCACAAGAGGAGTACAGATACAAAGATGACTTTACGTATAAATGATGTATAATCTATTAATGCATCAGACACAAAATTCCCAAATTGATCTGGGATCTTATATGTATGTGTAATAAATGTTTGAAATGTAATTACTTAATGGTTTACCTATGAGTTGGCATACTCTGTCTTATGATATGGTGATATGGTGTCAGGAAGCATAGATTGGAATGTGTCGCTAGCTGATAACGGGGGTATTCTTCAGGACTAGTCTCCTGGTCCTTCCTTAGGTTAGCTATCTAAACTTCACAACTTTAGTTCAGAGGAAATATGTCGGTTGTAGAAGCGGACTCTGTTGCTTTTTATCCATCCTATCAGCATGCATCTTTACCATTGCAACCTCGAATCACCAGATAACTGCTTACTTTGGTACTTGTAATGCAAATGTTTACTCTCTTTACTTATTAAATGCATCTGTTACATAGATTTTTGTACTTCAAAATAATCTATAAAATGGGTCAAAATCTAGTTTTGTCAATATGAACCCATTTAATGGCCTTAGAGCATAAAATCTATTGAGATGGGTAAGAAGAGAAAAGGCAGAGATCAGTTTTTTCTAATGTAAGACAGGCCGTCCCGGATTAAATCTGTCACCAGAGGGAGAGGCAGAAAGAGTGGGAGCCTAGAGGGAACATGTTTATGGAAGACCTCCATCTCCTGCTCATCAATATGAACCTAATTTGACGCCTTTACGTATACTTGATCAATGGATGGAACAAGAGCTCACCAACTAAAAGCAGATCCTAATTTGCTCATGTTTAGTGGAATGTTTGACATGTTGATTCACACTTGAGTGACTTTGGATCAACCACAAATCATTATGCGGATTGATTGAATGTTGGGACTGTTTAACCAATGGTTTATTGCGCTCCCTATAGGCGGATAACTGTATTACACAGAATTCTGAGCCACAACATCCTCTACCTGCTTAACTAAGGGTTACCGGGTACAACGGACTGACTGTAAAACATTCACAACAAGGACAGCCTAGATTTTCAGAACTGCAGGGGAGACAATATGTTTAGTTTGTTTCAGTGTGTGTATCTGTGTGTTTGTCATCGGGGGTTAGACAATAATGCAATTTATTGTGCGAATGGAAGGTGCTGTGTGTTGTGTTCGGGACTGGGGCTAATCATCGTCACTAAAATAACTAATCAGAAAAAATTGGTTGTGAAGTTTCTCCTGATCTCTCTAGAATATGGAACGCACTGGAGATGATATGTTGATGAGAGAGAACGGCTAGCTGGTCAGAGTACAGAATTGGCCTGAGGGACGGAGTAAAAGAAACAGGCATTGCATGTCCCAAAATCTGAGTGTGCGAGAACCCATGCTACTGCGGTAAGCTCTAACCTAGATGTATCTATGTGTTGCCTGTACCAGCAGGGTAGCTGGTGTCATTAGTGCAACAGATGACTCATTCCAGATTTGCGGATACATATGAAGTATGGAAAGAAAACAAAAATTAGTCATGATTTTTTCCCATTAAAAGTTTTTCATTAAATGCATCTGAATTACAGATCTTTCATGAACATGAATAATACTCTACCTGCATTTGACTCATGCCTTATTGATTGAAAAATAAAATGTCTTTCAAAACCTTTTTTGACATCATATTGTTCCAGGAATTGAAACCAGCTTTTACAATAACCAGTCACTTAAAGGATACAGCCTTTTAGTCATAGACAACCACACTAACCGGACAGCTAATAGATCCAGCCTATTAGTCAAGGGCTAGAGAGCCTAGTGCTAGTGCTGCCACCTCAGGATGTGTGGTCCCCATGCTTCACCATACCAACTCCCTATGCCCATGTGAGAAATGTCTGCCCATATTTCTTTTTCCATTTCTACGTGACATCTTGGCACTGAAATTGGTTGAATCTGAATATCAGACAGGATGGGCTGAACATCAAATTCAAACTTGTTTGTTGTAAATCTGTTCAGTTGAACAGAGACAGCTGACATCTCTGTAGATGACCTTTCCTAGTGTGAGAGTGATCATCTGAAGGAGGCACATTGTCGTAGGAACCCCTGGGAGTCGTTCTGGCATCTTCAGCACAGCTTCATCCACAGCTTCCTCATCAAGGTAGAACAGTGGCATAGAGGTCTGGGCATTCAGTAGACAGTCATGGCATTGTTTGGCATTTAGTCCTTTCCTTCACTGAACAATCTGTCTGCTGTACTTTTTAAAACCCCACGCATACCTTCTGTAGCGCCTTTTCCTGTGGCTTGCTTCAAAGAATGTCCCTTTCTTGAAGCTCTTCTTGCTCAACATCTAGATATTCTCCATTTGTGCCATCTAGTTTTGATCTTTTGGCACCTTTTCTGCCTTCCTTACAGGATAGACATTTAGCCAGGCCCTATGTGGCCGTTGCTTTGTTGCCGCTGATAGCTATTTACAACAGAAATGTTTCAATGTAACCTGGAATGGTATGACATACCTCCCTGCCATCCAGATGTTTGTCCCCAAAAGAAGTGACATCCCTGGATGCAGGATATATGCTTTTAGTATGAACACTTTGGAGATTTGAATGCGTTGTCATAACAGAGTTGACCAGAAAATAAGTACACACACAAAATAAAAACAATTGTACAGAAATAACATTTACACAATTACAAAAATAAATTCTGTGCAGTTTATTTAGATTTGTAGATGAATATTTTCATGTTAATTCTAGTTACAAGTATGAAACAGGAGCCGAAGACAGTCAGTACTGGGTGGGGTGTACAAATGTGCCCTTAATATACACAAAGCAGTATTAATAATAGTGAAGATTTAATATAATTAATATTAGTATTATTCTTTAAAAAATTTCAATTCAATAGATTACATTCAATAAAATGCTATTAAATATTGTTCTCGGGAAAATAACAAAAGGTTTAGCGAAATGTACCCCCAATTATAGAACTAGCCAGATACATCTTGATAGTTCTGATTTGGCCTCGGTTAGGTTTATTTTTTGGGCCTGATATATATTTGTGGGTGACAGTTCCCCTGAAAGGAGTGTAAAGTTCCTGATCTATGTTGTTTTTGCCAGTGAGGGAGTAGCCACACCTTCGGGAGGAGACCTCAGAGTCTCGTCAAGTTAGAAAAACAAAATAATATTTTGTCTGTGTGTTTTTGGGTATCGGAAAAATCAGGCTGCGTATATTGGCCCCTTTGTGTGTGTGTGTGTGTGTGAGTGTGTGTATTTAATTCTTTGTTTAAAAATCCAAGTAGATTGTTTTCCCGGGGTCACTACCCACATGGCTAATATGAATGAATATCTGGCTGCCGGAAAACAATTAGCTACAAGGCACACATTTATAATTCAGGATCAACCTCATTTGTTTATTTATATTGCAGAAAAAGTGTTGTTAGTGGGGATTGAACAAACCATTATGATAGTTACAAATACATTATCTTAGAATAAACATTAGCAAATTGACAGGAATGTGGCAGGTATTCAATAGGGCGGTTTTGGTGCCGGCGATGTCCTCATTTGCAACACCAACCACACCCCTTTCTGTGGCAGCATTTGCAGCACCAGGAGCAAGAACGACTGAATCTCAAAGGCACCTTTATCCAAAATGGAGGGAAAAACACAGGTGAGTATTTTTTTCTAAACCCTTAGTTCTAAACCACAATGCACACAGTTCACCCTGAAGCCCTTCTTAACAACTCACAACAGAAAGGTACCAGGCCACGCTAGCGGGCTCATGCTATGGCATAGGGGAAATGCGATCGATTCGATTTTAATTAGCTATTTGTGTAATTCATTCACTGGAATAAACATACGTCCGCATCCATGGACCCGTCACCAGATGTTTCCAGTTCCTCAGGTAATATTCCCTCCTCCTAAAGGGAACACATGCAAAGACATGGGACACAAATTCGTCAAGACCAACCTAAAATCAATGATCACTAAGTGCAGAAAGAACATCATATTTCACAAATTGAGGGCTGGTGTTTGGAGATTAAACTTACCTCGACAAAAGCTGTGCTTTCATTGATGCAAATGCATACTAGAACCACTGCCACTGTAACTGCAACACCGAAGCCCTTCATTGTTGGTTTGGTAAAAAAAGTGTAGATTTTGTTTAAGATCTGGGATGATACTGAATACAGAAGCTAAGTCCAAAACAATTGGGTGATTGTCCTTTTGCTGTGAGCAGTAGAAGGACTTTCCTGTTTGAAGGTTCAAACCGTGTAGCACCAGTTTTTATATAAACTTCAGCCATCGTTGTGCAATCCTGATCCCCGGGTCAATGAAGTACATTTACCACAACATTTAAAAAATTGCAATTTCTCTAATAAGTAATCAGAAGTTTGGCTTTAGATGTTAGATGTGTATAGCCTATTTGACAATACCAGATTTTCAATTCAGCAGATGTCAATAGTTCAAATAAAGGTCACGGTTGCACTCTTCAGATAACACCACATTGCAGTGTTTGCTGGGGGCAGACAACGCAATTTCAAACAAGCCCATGTCTCTAATAATGTGTTTCAAAATACCTTTAGGTAAGTAGAAATTATATAGAAATTATTCACAGTTTCTATGTTTTATTGTAGAAGTGTTAATATTTAGCTGTGAAGGAACTGTAATGGGAAGTGCAAGCTTGTCTGCACAGCGCTTTATCTGACCCAGGAAAAGCCCCACATGTTGGTATACGGTATACATGCTTCTGTCACAGGGACTTAATTATATTCCCTCCAATGGAATAATGACCCCTCCATTTGCAAGAATTTTGTTTGACATATATTTTGTTATATAGCAAGGAACTAGTAATATAATCGCTTTTAAAGAGGTACCTCTGTTAAAAAGAAAATAAGTGCACATGTAGCACTTAATTCAGGTGTTTCAAGTGTTATTATGAATAAAACAATATCAGAAAGCATTCATTATGTAGTGTTTATCAGAAAAAAAACAGCAGATTTCTGTACAGGTACAGACAGTAAAGAAAGTGAGACAGTCCTCAATATCAAGTTTTTTGCAGTCGGACCTTCTGCCTGCCACACCTGCCCAAGAAACATAATGACAGCCGCAGGATAAAATTACAAGTGTAGACACATTTTATTCTGCTCAGATGCAATTAAAAGCTTCTAAACACAATGGATTATGCACAAAACATGCTCCAATGTTTAAACTGTTCTTTGCTATGATTACAATCCCCTTAAATTAAAGTTGACATTCTGCTATTTTACCACATCGGATAATTTAAATAAAAAATATTTTATTTTGCTATTCCCAATATGTGTCTGGTTTAGTTTACTTGTTTTTTTTTTACAAAAGAAGAACAATACTGTAGCCTACTATTCTATATTTCTAAGTTTGTTTGTTGAGTTAAAGACACCTTTTTACCCCAAAAAATGTGGTGCCCAAATGTGTCAGAGCAATCAGCTTTATGAAACAAACCTTAAATATAGTGGATTCTTTACTTATATTAACACCATATTCCAACGTGTGAAACACTTGAATGGGTAATAGTTTCCAAACGTGGACTAACACGAGAACCGTGTTTGAGTTAAAGAGTTGTATAAGTTGAATACATTTTTTGTCATAATAAATTTTGCCTGGTTCACAAAGACCCTAAAAATAGGCTGAGGCAACTGACTCTTCTGGCTTTGCAGAACAGTCAACATGGGAGCTTCCACATTTGAGGAAGTTGGAGTCCTAGTTTGTAAGTGGATGCATTGGAGGTGGCATGTTGTGTTATACTGCCTCGAATCAACAATAAGTTGGCAAGCTACCTGGTTACTCATGCTAACCAAGAAGTACACTTGAGTCGCTTGTTTACCAACAAGTAGGGCATGTTTTCGATGGTTATTTTTTTGGGGCCTAAGAAAGGCTAAACTTATGTGTCCTCAACAAGTTTCTCAACAAGATGCTCATAATAAACAAGCTGTAATAATCAGGAAGTCTGCCAACAAGATATTGCTTCATAATATCTGTTGAGTAGATTAGATCTTGAGCAAAGATTGTTGTATTTGGAAATTGCATAACCAAAGGTCTCAGGGTCAAGCTATTCCTAACTCTGGTTTGGATCATTAGTTCTTTAACCCCTGTTCCCAAGAAAGAGTGAATGAGATTATGAACACATATTTTGTCCTGCACGTTCGTATTTGATAAAGAGCAACTCTAGATAAGAGTGTAGCATGGCTGTAAATGTTTATCATTAAGAGACTTAAATTAGTGCAGGGGAATTTAACCTTTGTGCCAATCTATTGTCTCAAATCTGACTCAATATTGTTTGTAAATATACATCATCTTAAGTGCCCATAACATCCAGATTAAGTCCCACAAGTTATACTTTACAAAGTCATGTGTTCCAGGGCCTACACAGATTGCATAGAAATCCAGGAAACAGAGATGACAAATTTGGTCGCTTACACTAGCTTTATGGACATATGTATGAACATACAGTTAGGTCCATATATATTTGGACACAATTTTTATAATTCTGGCTTTGTATGGTACCAGTCAGGCAATGACTGCCTGAAGTCTCGAACCTATGGATATTACCAAAGACTGGGTTTCCTCCTTTCTGAGTCTTCAGTTGTTTCTTTCTGCCTTTAGCTATGCCTTCAGCAAGTGAAATGCATGCTCGATCAGGTTGAGATCAGGTGATTGACTTGGCCATTGAAGATATTCCACTTCTTTTCCTTAAAAAAACTCCTGGGTTGCTTTTGCAGTATTTTGGATCATTGTCCATTTGTACCGTGAAGCGCCGTTTAATAAACTTTGCTGCATTTGGCTGGATCTGGACAGACAGTATATCCCTATACACTTCAGAATTCATTGGGCTGCTTCGGTCTTAGGTCACATCAGCAATACACACCAGTGATCCCGTGCCACTGGAAGCCATGCATGCTCATGCCACGACACTGCCTCCACCGTGTTTGATAGAGGATGTTGTCTGCTTTGGATCATGAGCTGTTCCAAGCCTTCTCCATACTTCCCATCATTCTGTTACAGGTTGATCTTAGTTTCATCTGTCCAAAGAATGCTTTTCTAAAACTGGTCAGGCTTTTTTGGATTTGTTTGGGCCTGGATTATCTAATCTGGTTTTTCTATTCTTGAGGATTATGAATGGTTTGCACCTTGTGGTGAAACCTCTGTATTTGCTCTCTTGAAGTCTTCTCTTGATTGTAGATTTTGACAACGACACGCCTACCTCCTGAAGAGTGTTCTTCACTTGGCTGGATGTTGTGAATGGGTGTTTCTTTACCATGGAGAGGATCCTGCGATCAACTACCACTGTCTTCAGTGGAGGTCCAGACCTTTTTATGTTGCTGAGCTCACCAGTGCATTATTTGTTTTCAAAATGCACCAAACTGTTGATGTGGCTGCTCCAAATCTTCCTGCTATCTCTCTGATTGATGTGTTTTGTTTTTGACCTAATGATGGCCTGTTTGACATACAAAGAGAGTTCCTTTGAACGCATGATGTGGGTTCACAGCAATAGCTTCCAAATGCAAATACCACACTTAAGAGTCAACACCAGACCTTTTTAACTGCTTAATTGATTACCAAATAACGAAGGAATAGCCCACACCTGTCGATGAAACAGCTTTTGAGTAAATTCTCAAAAACAAATTTGAGGGATGACTACATTCAAGAGCTGTAATTTCTAAACCCTTCCTCCTGTGTTACCCTTACCATTGACAAAATAGGTCCCAGAGTCAAAGTCAGTGCCATTTCATTGTCAATGCATAAACAGGACTGTAGCTAGCTAGCATTTCTGGCAAACTCCAGATCCAGCAGCCATTTGCATGGCCTCATTCTGGAAAGTTTGTTTACATATGTTGCTAGGCAACCAACGTTCAGTTTGGATAACTACACAGGCTAAGTACCTCGGGCAAACTACCCCCGGGCTAACTACCCGGGCTATTACACGAGCTAACTACCCCGGCTCCCCCACTATTATTAGAATGTTCCCACTTTTTTGGGGTTAGTTGTTTGTACAGTGCGCAGCATATAGCATTGGCTACCATTGCGGACATATTGTTGAGCAGTAGATTTTGTCTTTGATACCAAATGTGCCCTACTTTTCAATCAAAAAGGCTGGAAGCTCAGGGTTTTGTCCCCCGGAGGCCAAGAGAGGGTGATTCCAATTATGCTTGGGGGAGGGTCAACCATTTTCATTTTTTATTGGGAGTCAATTATTTATTAATCCTCCATATACCCCATGTCATGTTTACATGTTTTCTTTGACCTGGTTTTGATTTATGAGTTGCTGCCACTTATTGGCATTTAATTATCGGTCCTGTAACACTGGTTGATTGACAGGTTTGCTTCCACTTTTTTGACAGCACAATGTTTTTTTTCAATGTTTATTTTATGAGCTGGTCATGGTGGTAAACTATATTTCACAACTTTAATAAAGTAAATTTCAAAATTGAGATGAGACTGTCATGAGTTGGCTAATACAATTCGCCTACACTTTTGTATCACATTAGGTTCTGCATTTATGTCTACAGCCATTTTCTTTGGCCTAATCATAATCTTGAAATGGATTATCTTAATTTTAAAGAACCCAAACCTGCAGTTACTTCTACTTTACTACATTTTACAATGTGCTTAACCCAAATTAGGAGTCATGCTGAATTGTATTGGCTGTCTGTAAATATCAAGTAACAACATTTTGCATGTATGTGATGAGCAGTGACCCTAGTATGTGAGCAGAGTTGAACGGTCTGGGGATCCCACTTGCTGACAGAACAGTTCTTGTGTGTCGCTCTGGGCATTCAACATTCCTTTTCCCGCTCTTCAAAAAATCACTTAGTTCTCAAAGGATCACTAGCAGCTGTTTAAAACCATAATTTAACAAAAATATACTTTTGAGATGCACAAAAGTTCTGTTTTGAATTTTGTAGCTTCAGGGTAAGACTATGTTTCTTGTTCCTTAAAGGAAAGAGAAATGAAGGACACAATAAGTTTGACTTCCAGCACCTTAGTTCACTGAAATATAATCACACTTTGACCAAATGAGATGATGGATGTCAGAAGCCACATCTTCCAATTGTTTTAAATGATGGCTTTGTCCGCTCTTATGTTATCTAGAGTAGCTCTTTGTATATGATTGTGTAGGATCAAAGATGTGTTTTATCTCATTCCCAATTTTAGGGAATAGGTGTTTTACAATTAATGACCCAAACAAGATCCAGACATAGCTTTACCCTCAGAACTTTGGTTATTAATTTTCCGCCTGCAACAATATTTAATAAAAATCTACTCAACAGATTCAAAGCAATATTTTTAGTTCAGGTCATGCTCCAACAGTCATTTCAATACTCTACGTACCAGGGCAACATGTGCAGGGTGTGTAGCAGAGTACACCAAGATGTCATCAGTATACACCACCACCCCGCAGCCGACCATGTCCCTGAAAATCTCTTCCACAAAGGATTGAAAAACAGATGGAGCATTCATTAATCCGTATGACATCACCCGATACTCATAGTGACCTGTGGTGGTACTGAATGCCGTTTTCCACTCGTCTCCCTCCTGAATACGCACAAGATTATATGCGCTCCTGAGATCCAGTTTTGTGAAGAAGTGCGCCCCGTGCATCGACTCGACCACCGACGAGATCAACGGCAAGGGATAACTAAACCTAACCGTGACCTTGTTCAGTGCTCGATAATCTATACAGGGGCGCAGACCCCCATCCTTCCTCTTCACAAAAAAGAAGCTTGAGGCGGCCGGAGACGTGGACGGCTGAATGTAGCCCTGTCAAAGAGACTCAGAGACATAAGTGGCCATAGCCTCCATCTCCTCCTGCGACAAGGGGTACACACGACCCCGGGGCAAGGCACAACCAGTGCACTATTGCGCAATCCCCTGGCCGATGGGGTGGCAATTTGGTTGCATGTTCCTTAGAGTACACGCGAGCTAGGTCGTGATATTCGGGGGGTATGCGCACGGTGGGGTCACTGTCTGGACTTTTCACTGTGGTCGCGCCGATGGAAACACCCAGGCACCTACCTTGACACTTCTAGGAGACCTAGAATTAATGGGAATGATGGTGAATCATCAGGGTAAAACGTGAGAACCTCGAAGTGCCCATCCTCAGCGATCATGCGCAAGGGAAGGGTTTGCTGATCCACCACCCCCTTCCCAAGCCAACGCTGGTCAATGGACCGCACAGGAATGGGAGAACTAAGGGGAACCACAGGGACTCCAAGGTACTGCACCAACGACGTGTCTATGTAATTCCCCGAAGCCGCTGAATCCACCAGGGCATGACACCGGGAGAGAGCGGGGAAATGGGGAAAAGAAACCACAATGGGCATGTGCTGGAAGGAGGGCACCCAAGGTATAGCAGATCGCATTACCTGGGGTGACGCAGGAGCATCTGTCCTGCCGCCTCCCTGATTGCGGGAACCCGAGAAGCAGCGCGGCGCCACGTGCCCACCCCTGCCACAGGTGGTACAGTGGACACGCTGTCCCACAGGCTTGCGGGAGCTGGCCAACCCCAGGTCCATGGGGATGGAATCATCCGCAGTTGTGAAGGAACTGGATGGTCGCGGGTCACGCTGACCTCGGCTCGCCAGCAGGTTGTTGAGCCGGATGGCCATCGTCGCCAACCCGTCGAAGGACAGAGCCGAGTCCCGGCATGCCAGCTCCCGGCACACGTCCTCCCTCAGGCTCTCGCGGAAGTGGTTGATCAGCACCCTCTTGTTCCATCCTGCTCCCGCTGCCAGCAAACTCTTTAGGGAGCCCCAAGCGAAGGGAGCGAATCTCCGTGGCCCTGTGTACAGGGGGCGAAGGTGGTTGTTGGCCTGCCTCCAGAAGTTGTACGGCCTGGAGGACTTGGAACATGGCGACTCCTAGTTCTTCCAACATGTCGCCATGCGCTGTAACTTGGTCCTCGAACCGAGGTCTGAGCCGTGGCTCCTGCTTGTTCTATGATGAGGTTGGTTATTCTGTGATGAGTAGTTAAGGCTGAACAAAGCGCAGGAGTTGTAAAAAAGGTATTTATTACCAGAGTCCAAAAACAAAGGCACGAAACAAACATTGTGTACGTTATGAATGAAAACGAAATACGGCTTATCTGTAGTGTACACAGAACACGATCACACGTAACATAACCAACACTGAACAGGACGCACCCAGGCAAATATATACAGAGACAAACAAGCAACAGGTGTGCGTAATGAGGAGGTGCGTTCTTGAAGACCTGGGACATCACAAACAATCAACACAAAAGGAGGGGACAGGGGAACAGTGGCAGCTAGAGAGCCGATGCCGCCGAACGAGGAGGGGGCACGTCCCCAGAGAGAGATGTGACACACATGATATTCAGATGATGTGATAAGTTAAATACTTGATGATTAATACTAAATAGTAATTTTCATTTATATAGCACTCACACACCTGTTTAAATGAAAGACTTGAAGATAGGTTGATTACATCAACAATGTGTGTTAGTGGTAGGGGCAACATTTCAATTAGGTGTGTGACTGCAAGATCAAAAACAGAAAAACTACCTTACAGCCTGAAATGAAGACACATAAAATCTGACTTTTTCCGGATATATTGGCACAATAACCTAAAATATCAAAGTGAAAATAAAATTATAATAATGTATTAAAATATCTAAATAAAACAGTAAAATACCATATTTGGATCATTGTACACCCTTTTATTAGCTACTAAAAATGTCAAATTGGAGGCTCTATTTTGACTACTTTTAAAAAATGCAAGCAATCCCCTTCATTAGGTCCCACCAAAACAAAGGTATATTGGTGAATGTCAAGTCATTACTTTTTAATTTGACTGATTTACAGAGGAAGAAGGCAGCAGGTGTGCTTACCACCCGGTGTGACTATCACAGCAAGCTGTTATCATGGGGTCTCAAACACCACCGCTCTGCAGAGAAAGAACAAATGGGATTCATGATCTTCTTTAATGATGAGAATTAGGTTGGCAGAAGCATTGATGCACAATACCCATGCGCCAGCCAGCCTTATATTTAGCTAAGCATATAAATAATACTAGCAAGAAGGCTCACTTCACGTGACATTGCTTCTCAGCCTCTGTCAGCCTGACACTTTCATAAAACTTCTCCATTTCTCCATTATAAAATTTGCGACAATATAGTACATGCTTTGTTTTGTTTTTTACCATACAGCAAATGCTAATTCAATTTTGAAGATCAATTCCACCGGTATGCCCTAATTGTATTTTGACAATATAATTTGCTGCCATTTATTTGCATTAGAATATATTAGCACTGATTCCTTCATGTTGTAAAAATGTTTCCCCATGCTGCTTTCATCCCACAATTGAGATAAACGTGGTAAACCCGTCAGCATGTCGTGTTGCTCTGACGAAACGGCTTTAATATGTTCCAGAGAATCAACCAATCCAGGTATTTCCGCTTCAAAACCAGAAGTGCTATAACAGCAAAAATATAACAGATCATATTACTGTACAGTCAGAAATACACATGGATCAAAAGACGTAATTATTAGACAAATCATTTATTTTATGAACCGGTCATGGTTGGAAAGTATTCCTCACAACTATAATCACGCAGTCCATCCATGAAATGTTGTGGACACCGTAATGACGAACTATTAATAGAGTAGTTTGTCCACAGTTTCAATTAATCACATCAGTTGGATTTCACATGCGATACCCAGCTGCCACTTGGTCGTCGGCCTGTAGCCTTTCAACACCCTTTTCTGTTCATGTGAACCCATTTGGTGGCCTGAGAGCAGGAAATCACTTGAGATAAGTGTGGGGGGGAAGGAGAGGGAGCCATAGAGGACAGTCATAGGGAGAAAAGACTGACTGATAAAAATGTGACTGTTTGCCTGTTTTTCTCTGTACTTTAATACAGGCCACTCCAGATTGTGCCTGACAATGGAGGGAGAGGCAGAAAGAGCGGGAGCATAGAGAAAACATGTTTAAACTCTGTTCCTCCATCTCCTGCCCATCAATATGAACTTACTTTGAGGCCTTTACGTATACTTAATCAATGGATGGAACTGGAAAACACCAAAAAAAAGCAGATCCTATTTTGCCCATGTTTATTTGAATGTTTGACATGTTGATTCGCACTTGAGTGACAACCACAAATCATTATGCGGATTGATTGAATGGTGGGACTGTTTAACCTATGGTTTATTGCGCACCCTATAGGCATATATTTGTATTACACAGAATACTGAGCCACAACATCCTATACCTGCTTAACTAAGGGTCACTGGGTACAACAGATTGACTGTAAAACATTCACAACACAGATTTTCAGAACAGCACACAAATCAATATTTTTCTTTTTGTTTGTGGGTGTGTACTGGATTCTTTTGTTTAGAATTTAGACTTTATTTCCAGACCCCAGGGTCTTCAGAGACATGGCTAATTTTAATGAAGCAATGACTGCTAGAATGATGAGTCTGATTAGAATGACACACTTACACGTTTACAATTCAGAAAAAACGTTTATTCATATTACAAAAATGTAATATTAGTAGGAATTTTGTAATAGTTACAAAAACAACATCCTAGAATAAAAACATTGGGAAATGTGCGAAATAAATAGAAAAGGAAAAAATATGCTTTAAATTAGGTCTGGAAAATGATAGAAAACATTTATGTACAAGATACGTGTTGTGCTGAGAAAGTAGTCTTTGAGATTGATTCTTCTCCATGAAATGTCAAAGAATGAAAAAGTGGCGGGTGAGTAAGATTGTTTTGGTGTCCTCAGGATTTGCAGCAGACGCCACACCCCTTGTTTCGGCAGCATGCACAGCAATATCGGCACAAAGAGAGATGGCTCTGACGCTTGAATATCAAATGCACCTTTATCCAAAATGGAGGGGGAAAAAAACACAGGTAAGTATTTTTATCTAAGTCCTGACTAGAAAACCACAGTGCACACAGCACACCCTGGAGCCTTCTCTAACGACTCCCAATCAGACCTTAACCGGATGCATTGGTAGGCTCCTCCTATTCCACCGGGGAAACGCAACCACTTAGATTTTAATTTGCTAAAGGTAATTAGTGTAATTCATTCACTGGATTGAACGTACCGGCAGATCCAAGGACTTGCCGCCGGGCTGTTGCAGTTCCCCAACAGGATTGCGAATGTTTCCCGTCTCCTCTGGTCGCACCTGCAAAGACATGATGCACACGTTCGTCAAGACCGACCTCTAAAACCAAAGAACACTGAGTGCCGAAAGAACGTCATATTTCATAGATCTAGGGTTGGCGTTGGGAGTTTAGACTTACCTCGGAGAAAGGAACAGCTGTGCTCTCATGTATGCAAATGCACACCAGGACTACTGCCACTGTAACTGTAACACTGAAGACCTTCATTCTTGGTATTAGTAGAGTTGTGTTGATTTTTCTTAATATCTTGTCGGATTTAGTCGGAATTGTTCTATTGTTTTGCAGGAAGTTCGAGATTGCAAAATATTTTTGTAAAACGCTTTTTAAAGTACAATTCTCAATAAAGAAGATTCCAAACCAAGTTGGCTAACTGTCCTTTGCAGTTGGCAGTAGAATAACTTCTCTGTTCAGACTGTGTTGTACCAGTATTTATACAAACTTGGGCCAACATTGTGCAATCCTGATCCCAGGGTCACTAGAAAACATTCCCGTTAGCTCTTACTTAATCCCGTGAATCACATCATGTTTTTTAAATCTCTTACAGGAATTTAAATACGGGAATTTAAATCTAAAACAAATGTTTATATTTGCATTTTGCAATCCCAGATTTTACTTCAGCGAATATGAATAATCCTCGACATTTTCGCATTGTTTTCAGGTAACACTTAATTTTCTCCTGGACACACCTCATTCTCTTCAGATAACACCTCGTTGTATTCAGATAGCAGTTTGTTGTCTTCGTGTAACACAATATTGTTTTAGGTAACACTCATTGTCTTCAGGTAACACCTTATTATCTTCAGTTAACTCCTTATTGTCTTTAGGTAACACCTCATTGGGGGAAGACTGCCCAAGATGACATCTTTAAAATGAGATTAATTACAAAGAAAATCGATGAAAAGCCTACATCATGAAATAACATGGGTTTCTTTTATTTCATTAATGGTGGATAAACACCAACTAATATTGTCTATTCCCAAAAACAAATCGAATTTTATGCATGCCCATTTCTCTATAATGTGTAGTCATCATACTCTACTCTTTGTAGAAATTTGAACTTTCTTTCCAATATTTTATTGCAGAAGTCTTATTATTATGGGAAATTACCCAGCATGAGTTGTGAATGAACTGTTATGGGAAGTGTAAGGCTGGCTGCACAGCCCTTTATCTGACCCGGGAAAACCCCAACATGAGCGAGTGAGCCATTACAGGATCCATGCCTCTGTCAAAGGGACATAATTATATTCCCTCCAACGGAATAATTAGCCCTTCATTTGCAAGGCTTTCGTTTGACGTACAATGTGTTATAATGTGAGGAACCAGTCTAATTGTTTTTAAAGAGGTAGAGCCATCGAAACGAAGTGCAAATACAGCACTTAATTTAGGTGTTTCAAATGTTATTATGAAAAAAATGAAAACGAGAGTACTACAAAGCATTGCTTTTTGTTGTGTTTAACTGTCTTAAGCCTCTTTCAAAGTCTAGATAGTTTATATCAGAGAAATACAGTGAGCAAGACAGTCCTCATTATTTTTATTTGTCAACCAGGCAGACCGGAATCCCTCCCTGCTTGGACAGACTTGATCAAAATATAATGGGGCCATGTCTCAGAGTTGTTACGTCTTCTTTCTATACTGTTAGTGTTATGCGAAATCCTGGAACCATTTTTGTTGTGTTCAGTCCAATGGCTGCTTCCAATCTCATATCGCCAAGGACTGATTCTCAATGCCTTACCTATATGTTCATTTTATAATGGTGAAGAAAATACTGAAGGAACAGACATTCATTTTGGTTGGTTTCTGGTGTTGCAGCTAGAATGACATGATACTGATGGCAAGGCATCACAACTCACACAGGGGAGCTGAATAAACAGACATAATGTGCATATTTTAGAAGTTTTATCTTTCCTCACCAGACGTAATTATGGCACAGGCCAAATAGCGCAGTAGGTTTACGTAAAAAAAGAAATCATGAAATATTCATAGAAGCAGTGAACTTCAAAAATATTTGAACAATTACACATACTTTTTTTTAGAGCTCTGTATTGTCGCACTTCGGAGTTGAGATATTTAAATAACTTTTCAGTTGAAGTGCAGATTGTCAGATTTAAATTGAGGGTGTTTCATTAAATCCATATTATTTCATCCGATTCGAAATGTAAGCATGTTTTGTACGCAGTCCTTACATTTCAGGGTACCTAACTAATGTGCACAATGGGCTTCATGGCTGTTTCTTATTAGGTTGGTGTGTTTGTTGCTATTGCTCACCATGCATTATGTTTGGTTATCTGATTGATTATTTGATCAGATAACCAAACATTATGCATGCCAAAATTAACTGTTTGGTACATTAAGGAAAATAAAGCGCTGTTATGGGAGATCACTGAGGTTTACTAAAGAATCGCTATTTTCAATCTGGAATCAAATGAACAAAAGTGCTAAAAATCTCGAACAGAAGATAAGGCACGTGTCATGAAGACTAACCTGTACCAGATTGATGGAAACGGGAATGTATGGAGAAGAAAAGTATCTGCCCAAAGGATACCACTGCCAACAGGTGAAACATGGTGGAGGGAGAGTTATGGCTTGGCAATGTATGGATGAAAATGGAACTGGGTCACTTCAAAACTCATTAGAAGGCACTTCTACGCGCAGCAAAAAAATGACCCAAACATACTGTCATATAGCTACCAAGGATCAAAAGGCCTGTAAACCAGCAGGAAGAGACCTAGGTCTCAGCCAGAGTTCTTTTTATGAATGCATTTTAGTAGAGCACATAATGTTACTTTTAATTGCTGTTAGGATAAAATGATTGAATGTGGTGTGCGTGTATAAGCTTACTTTTGCGAGAAAAAAAACTAACATTTTGTGTAGGCCTGGCTTGCTGCTATATCATATTAATGCACACAAAATGAAACAGTGTAAAATGCAAATATCTGAATGCCTAATTTGCATCTTCAAAGCATCAGTGAATAGTTGATCTGTGGTTACAAGTCTAAATGATAATTATTGTATGCTCTCTCAAGGGCTAAACCTGTATATATAATGATTACATTTGGATCCATTCACTAATGATATTACAGGCTTTGCTCAACTTGGCTGTGGCCAAGTGACATAGCATGTTCAGGGGAACCTCTGCGCCCGTCTGTCTCGTATATTGATAACCTCTCCCATCACTTGTTGATTCTGGGTGACCGTAACGTCAGTGTCAACAAATATAACCATGAATGACTCCTCATTGGAAACCACCAGGTCAGCTTTATACATCAAGCAGTGACTATGGGAGCAAGGTACTAGTCGACGGTCACGAGTCGCCAGTACTATCTTTGTAAATCTTCTGGTCAAACAGAGTTAGGCTCCAGTGAGGTGGACACAGAGACACAGTCAGCTAGACAGGCGCCAGTCCATCACTAGCACCTCCTGGACAAGGGCATTGGCCCCTTAATTCTCCTAACTACAAGGCTCTACCCACCTCCCACCTCAAATATACTTCATCCAGCACCAAATGTTTCAAAACATTCCCTGAGAAGAACAGTGTTTGCTATTGAAATAGTCAACTGCCCAGGAAGCAATTTCTATCCACCACACAATTTCCACCATTTCCAGTCTTATTGAATCATGTAGAACTGGGTTACCATGAACCCATTTTAGAAAAACAACAGTCTACCTCAAATATAGTTATTCTTGTTAAAGAAATGTGGCCTTGCCCAAGTGACTACATATACTTTGCATACATATACAGAAACCCTCCTCTGGGACATTCTCCGCCTAACGAGGCAGTGTTAAGCCCTAGCTGTTTAAGTAGACCGTAGTATTGGGTCAGAAAATTTGTTCCAGCTTTGGAAATGTCCCAGCATGTATACTGTCAATCCTGGAAAATTCCACACTTCTATTAGATGAGAAATACAGGCTAAATGTGCAGAACACACCAGAGAGTAACGGAAATAAGTACATAAGAAGTGTCGAGTAACTTCTCTCATTGGTCCTTCTGTGTCACCCAGCTCCCCAGAGCACATGACTTCTTCCTCCCCTCGCTTGCGTCTCAGTCTCTTGTTATAAATAAGAAAATATGTCTCCAGTAGTGCTTACAGTAGAGATGAGAGTCTGTGGGGAATGGAGGTACTGGAGGCGGTGTGAATCACTAAAGCTCTGCCATGCACTCTTGACATGAAACAAGCCTTAGTCAGCTGGGAGGCTGGGGCAGGAGACAATACAGGGTGTTGAAATGCTATTTCGGTAAGGTACAAAACATCACAGCACACAAAAGAAAAAGACAGCCATTCAGCCAAAGTTTTCCAACTCTTGAGTCTTAAGTGTTGTTCACTGGGTATACAGTACAAGAGCTAGCGTATTAAAGACTGTGGCATTTGTTAGAGTCAACCATGCATGTCATTTACTATCCAGCAACTCTCACTGGGAATGCATTGTAATTATAAAGACCCCCTGTTTCGATTCACCTCAATAATTCAGGACAGTAAAGGTTGTGTAGTGTAATTCAAACCATGTAGGAATATAAATAGTAGAGTTAGCTAGTGGAAATAGACCTGTAAGTTCGAGGTATAGTATAATACATTGCCAAAAAGTTTAAACAAATACTCATAGTTCTACTAAAACACTATAAAGCGGAGTGGAGCATCAGTCAGCTCACCAACTAATGTTGTTTCATGAGGGACATTCTTTGGATCCTTAACATAATTATTTGTTTACACAATTGTTCAAAGGTTTGTTTCCACTTGTTTTTTAAAGCAAATTAATCAGAAATACATTGTAAACATTGTAAACGTTTATTTACTTGAGTGTAATATCTACATAGGCATACTGAGGCTGATTATCAGCAACTGTCAGTCCTGGGTTGGCCAATCCAAGGTCAGAAACAAAGAACTGTCTTCTGAAACTTATCAGACTGTTTTTGTTCTGAGAAATGAAGGTTATTCCATTTTCAAGAAACTGAAGATCTTGTACAACAAGGTGTAGTACTCTATTAACCGAACAGCATAAAAAAAGAGGAGTGGGAGACCCCAGTGCACAACTGAGCTCAAGGACAAATGCATCAGTTTATAGTGTGATAAACAGATGCCACACAGTTCCTCAACTGGCAGGTTTAATAAATAATACTTGCAATATCAACAGTGTCTGTGTTCTTAAGCTTTTCATTTTCTTGGCCTTTTGAGATATGGCTTTTTCTTGGCAACTCAGTTTTCTTGGCAAACTCAGTTTTTCTTGGCAACTCAATATTATTGTTATTAAGGCCGGGAAGCATTTATTTTGACTCCATAGTCCGGATTTGAAATCAAACAATTTGATATCAGGTTAGAGTACAAGAGCAAATTGAAGGTATATCAAAACTGGTTTTATTCATGATCACACAGGAAACCTTTTTTGTGTCACCCTGAAAGGAAACCAAATACAATTTGGATAATTCCTTTATTCACAAAAAAATCTAATCTAATCTAAATATAAAAACACAGTATTTGGATAAATGAACCTCCCTTTGGCTTTGCAATTGCAAACTTGCTGAATTATAATCAAACACCTTCCAGATTATAAATTAAGTTAATTGGCTTCCCTTTGTGAACAAATGTAGTGATTTTCATTAGCTCAGAAAACAAGCAGTTAATAGAGGACTCTTATTATTTGAATTCACAGCCAAGTATCCCCTATGGGCAGAAGGGTACTTTCAACTGGTCTACGAGATAAGTTGTGCAAATAAAATGGATATAAAAAAATTACAACAGCGTTGTCTATCACTTGGAGCGCAGTTAACCGTTAAAGGTCTAAGGCCTTCTTGGGATGACCAAAATCCGCCAGCACTATCTTGAACTTTTGACCTCTCGGGAGGTCATCCTTTATATTAGAATTATGTCCTATATTTTGTGGATTCTCAAAACCCTTAACTAGAAGGAGGATTAATAGATAACATTGTTTGAGAGGACTCCATGAGTATTTTGTTGAAAATGTGTGAATACAATATAAAAATGTATGTTGACATGTAGTTGTTTTTATTTAGAAGCACATAGTATACACCTAGAGGTAGGGCTGTTATGTCTAATTTGAACATCCCCTGGGGTTCAAAACCACTCAAGTTGTTTATTGTATAACATAATAAACTGAAAAACTGCATAATTCTTTTCAAAAACAGTAAAATACCAACCATGTATCTTGATGGGGGATCACTTTTTATAAAAAATGGAAGATCAGAGTTGATTCTGATCAGATGAACCTCAGATAAAATGTTGAGTTGTCTTGATGAAATCATCAAATACAGTGAAATGTCCCCCCCGGCAACATCAAGTCCAGTTTGAGCTTTGCTAAAAAGCACTGTGGGTTCTGAGGTAAAGTGCAAAAGAAGCTGTGGTCAGATCATATATTTGATAAAAACCAAAGGCATCATGCCTACAATAAAGCATGGCAAAGGCAGCATCCTGTCTAGGGGGTGTTTCTCTTTAGCAGAAACTGGCAGAATTTTTCAGGATAGAAGGGGAAATGGACGGTGCAAAATACTAACCGATTCTTGAGGAGAGCATGCAATCCTTTGCCAGGAAGATGAAAATGGGAAGATGGTTCACATTTCAACATGGCAAAGACTCAATACACACCGCCAAAGCAACCATACAGTGGCTGAAGGACAATAAAGTGAATGTCACTGAGTGGCCAAGTTGGAGCCATTTTTTGTGATTTTTTGTAAAAGACCTAAAAAAGTAGTACTGTCAGCACAGCTGTGCAGTGCTACACTTAAAGAGGCGGCCTAGATCTTTAAAGACCTTTGCTTCATTTGGATGTAGACTTTGGTAGGAAACTATTGCTGCGACTGTTTCACTTTTATTATTGTAAATCATGTTTTCAATTATGTGTTCATAATTGTAGGTGAAACTAACTATCTTCTTTTAATATGTTACTGTTAAATTCTGATTAGCTGAAGGCTATGGAATGAGACTGTATATTATAGGAATGACATAATGTCTCTTTTACTGTTGGATGTAGACTTTGGTAGGAAACTATTGCTGCGACTGTTTCACTTTTATTATTGTAAATCATGTTGTTCAATTATGTGTTCATAATTGTAGGTGAAACTAACTATCTTCTTTTAATATGTTACTGTTAAATTCTGATTAGCTGAAGGCTATGGAATGAGACTGTATATTATAGGAATGACATAATTTCTCTTTTACTGTTTGTGTTTGTAAATGGTATATAATAGCATTAAAGCATCTCTGGGCATTGTGGTGTGTAGCCAATATTTCAGAAGTACTGTATTTAAGCGCTCTGTAATGCACTGTGCCAAAAAAACGGCTTTAACTGTGGTTTATCTGGTGCCATAAATACAGCATTATAGCAATCATTATTTCAACAAACACCTACAGGACCAATGAAATATTTAGACACCTACTCATTCAAGGGTATTGCTTATTATTTTCATTATTTAGTTTTTTATTATATGAAATAACACATATGGAATAATGTAGTAACAAAGTGTTAAACAAACCAAAATACAGTTCTATTTTAAAATTCCAAGTTGCCCTTGCACTCGTTATTCTGTCTCCCACTGTTCAAATGAACCAAAATTATACACTGATCATTTCTTTGTCAGTGGGCAAACATACAAAATCATCAGGGGATCAAAACAAATTTTCCTGCACTGTACCTGTTAACAGTTCCCTTTTACATTTCATTGCATATTGAAAAATATCACAGACTATGGTTCACTTCACCCGTATGCATTTAATATTAATATGATATAATATAATTGATGTATAAATATAACTGCCTTATATAACTAGAGGTAACTTTTGCATTTCTTTACATAATAAAACATTTCACTGAGTAAAGTCTCTTTTAAACTCCTGTACATATTGCTCCTTAATGCATACACTCCCTGTTCTTACCTTTATTCTACAAATTGTTCCAAATTCATTACAAAAAAAATAGTAACTTTCATAAGTGTTCTCAAATCATCAGTATTAGTTTCCCTTGGGGCAAAAAATAAAATGTGTGAATGAGAATCTTGCAACGGTTCCCTCAAAGCAAAAAGGTTGAACAGTTGCCCCCAAATGCAGAAGATTATAAACAAGCAATACACATGTTTATAGTTCCTCTCAGAGCAGCAATGTTGTATGGTTTTCTATGAGCTAGCTATAGAAATATACATAGTCTTTCCCAAAATAGAAATACTTTACAGTTGCATCAAGCAGGAGAAACGACAATTGAAATGTTAATAGTTGCTCTCAAAGCAGCAAGGCTGAACAATTGCCCAAAGGGCAGAAGAAGTATAAGCTGACAGAAGAAATAATCATAGAAAATGGTTAAAGAATTTGGATTGTTGTCCTCAAAGTAAAAAAATAAATGTGCTAGCTACATAAGCCCTTAAAAGTGCCCTCAAAGCAACCTACTGCCTACTGTACTGCCTCTGGGGCAGAAAAATGACGTAGCAAGAAATAAGTTATCTAGTAGATTATTTAGGTAGGCTTAACAACTCTATCGCAAAAGAATACATAATACCCAAAATACGTGGGCCAGGTGAAAACAACCGACAGGTGGAAGCGGGAAGAGGTCAGTTGATTTCAGTAGCTGTCTCAGTGGGGAATAACATGATTAAAACACAGTTATATGTCGTGGAGCTCCGCCCTCTAGGGGGCTCTACTCATATAACCAGAGTTACATTCTCGGTAACTATCGGTTCATGCTTTAACTGACCCTGGCGCAAGCGTTAAAACATTGCAAAACAAAGGCAACTGTAGTAGAGGTAGTTACTTTGTTAGCAAAAGCACATTTAACATCAGTTTCAATGGTGGTGTGATCGTAAGTTGAGTTCAGCTTAATGGCTGAGGTAGCTTAATGTGTAACAGGATTTAAAAAGGATGAGTGTGAAAGAAATAACAATTAATAGTTACCGGGAATGTAACTCCGGTTATATGAGTGGAGCGGGGCCCCCTAGAGGGCGTTAGCTCCTAGTGGTTTACCCTCGCCGCGTAGCGGCCACACTGAGAAATTCATGCACTTACCTTGGCTCAGCCAATCGGGGCGTGCCTGCCCCCAATATATAGCTGAACAAACCCTCAGCTCAGCCTCCCGATATAATTCTTCAACGAGAATGAACAGGGCCAGCACGGCATCAAGTCTAGGGGGCCCCCGCTCCACTCATATAGCCGGAGTTACATTCCCGGTAACTATCGTTATATGCCGTGGAGCTCCGCCCCCTAGAGGGCATTAGCTCCTAGTGGTTTACGGCGGAGCTACGCTACATTCATAGGTCGACCACTCTCTCTAGGATAAGGAGAGTGGCTTCCCCTGCCCAAACGCACCTACACATCCCCAAACTGTTAAAAACAGGAAGAGGGAGATAAGAGCAAACTGTCATGCTCGTAGAGCCTGACAGTACAGAATGAACTAAAACAGCAAAACCATGGCAACACTCAAAGTGCACCACAATCGGAGCGAACCCGGGTCCCCTGTTCTAATGCAGGAATCAATCCCGCTGAACCAAGCGAGACGTTCCTGCAACACGAACAATGTCCAGTACAAGCTGATAAGCTCCAGGGCGCATCACCAAGCCACTGGCAACGTGCCAAGGACAGAGTGCGCCAACGAAGACGAGGGGACGTCCATCAAGTAGAAAACGGATAAAAAGGTGACGCGTCGACCACGATGTTGCCTCACAAATATCCTCGACTCTGACCCCTCCGAATGGGCAGAGGACGCAGCAACCCCGCGCGTAGAGTGCGCTCTAAGACCATAAGGGGCTTGCGCACCCACTGACTCATAAGCCGAAGCGATACATTTGCACAGCCAGTGAGACAACCATGGCTTGGAAAGAGGCCTACCGAGCGACCTATCGCCACAAAGAAAGTGCCGTTTCACCTCCTCAGCATCCCTGTGCAGAGGAGGGCAAAAAGGCATGCAGCTCGATCACCCGAGATCTAAAGAGCTCGTAATGATCTTTGGCATAAACGTGGGGTTCGGCCGCACACTGCCTTGCTTAAATCACCATTGATAATCAAGCAATCCGAGCAAGACACCTGCTGACTCAAGTGAGGGAGCCTGACCCCTGGGGGGAAGCCCTCGAAAAGGAGCAAAAAGGCACACGCACCCTGGGCGACCCCGAGTCCCCCGTCCGTTCTAAATTAGGAAGGGACATGAGGACGTTGTCACCCAAATGCAAAAAATGGTCCTCAATGGGAATCGTACCCGGATCTCTTACTTAAGAGTCAGGAAGTTTCTCCATTACCGACCAGAGGCACCCGAATCAACAACAGCACAAGCAGTCAACGAACCCGGTCAGTGAGTTGCCCCGGCAACGACGCTTTGTGTCAGAACTCAGATAACTCGCCGTCCGGCATGCACTCTCCACCGAACTCACCGGGCGGTCGTGCGTGGCTATGCAAAGCCGTTTCACCAGTGGAGCAATAGGTGACGTTACCTAAGCTCTTCGGCGGACAATGTTGTCATTCACCAATGAAAAATATGCAGCCAAGAGGCGAACCCGAGTCTTCCACTGGGAAGTCGGGACCATTACCCATTAGGCCAACCCGGGAACCTTGCAGGACAGAGGAACCACTGGGTGATGGCAAGCGCTCTAGGGCCGTTGCCCAGGCAACGCGTCCCGCGGCTAGACCGGGAAGCTGTCACAGAACGCGCCACAGAACGTGACACAGAACGCTCTGAAACGCGCGGTCTTTCAACTGTCAAAGCCCTCGTGCTAAATCTGAGGGTTCTCACAAGGATTCTAACGCCGGCCAACAGGTGATCGTGTGCTCCCGTTAACTCCCACAGCAAAGGGGATAGAACGGGAGCAAGCAAGTTGTGAAGGAAAACCTCCTCAACTACAGGCGGTCTGCGAGGGGAGAGATCTCCCTGCCTGGTGCAGTTCTCCACCTATTGAACAGGTGTAATAATACGAGGTACATCAACAGGAGACTTAAGGAACGTTCCCTTCGCGAAAAACATTGCTCATAACCAGAGGAACCGTAGTCACCCCGACTATAGAATAGCCGGTGTAACTACATTAACCAATGGAGTCGCTAAACCATCCCCGGGTAGGGAAGTGACGACCATGTCTTCTTCACAGAAACCCAATGGGCCGAGCCGACAACGTTGCACGGCCCAGCCACACATCAGGAATGACTTACAATTCGTTCTGGATCATCGTCGTGGTTGAACAACAGACACAGGATTATACTGACCCTCTACTACAGGGAAAACGTTTCTTTCGCGAAGCCACTGCTCATAACCAGAAGAACCATAATCGTTCCGGCTATAGAATAGCTGGTGTGACTGCGGTAACCAATGGAGTTGCTAAACTATCCCCGACGGAGGGGGAGCAACGAGAGGGAAACGCACATGAACTCAGACCTCAAGCTTGTGGTCGAACAGACAACAGCTCCTAAGAGAAAGAGTAAGATCGATCTTATCTTTATTCACAGAAAACCAAGGGGCAAGCCGGCGACGTCGCACGGCTCAGCCACACATCTGGAATTATCATATAAAAATCCTGAAGAGGCGAAGATCAGCGGAGGTCTCTCTGCGTCCCTCAAGATGTGGTCATCGTCATCGTGGATCCCGAAGAGGACATTGGTGCGTTAATCAGTGGAGCATACTCTGCAACCCCCAACGAAGACAAGAAAACCATAGATGACGATGTCTCACCACAGATGTAGCCATAACAACTCCAGCGCACACCACGTGCACCTGGAAAAAGGGTGCGCTTTTTAGCCCAGCTAGCCTTTAGCCCGGGAGGGAGTGATCCGCAGAGCTAGCTCCACAGAGAGCCTCAAACAGCATAGCACTTCATGTCTCACTACAACCCTAGTAAGGGAATGTAGGATTTGGCAAGCCTTTTGACGACGTCCTCTCTTCGTGTCACGTCGGGGAAATAAACACGCCACGCACCTGCGAAGAAGGGGCGAGGAAGTATGGGTCCATGGGTCTGAGGGAGAACGCCCGAAGGAACATCCCCCCTCTCCCCCCATCGACGTCTGATCCACCACCCCCGAAGAGGAAGATGGATCCTGTCCAGAAGGTAGACGTTCCAGGAACAAAAATCATATTTTCTTGATGACGCCGGTTAAAAGAATAATCGGCGATGTGGTTCATCAAGTGCTAAAAAATCTCAGAAGTGGTCAGTCTGAGCTGAAGAAAAAAGGGAGGCTGAGCTGAGGGTGCGCTCAGCTATATATTGGGGGCAGGCAGGCCCCGATTGGCTGAGCCAAGGTAAGTGCATGAATTTCTCAGTGTGGCCGCTATGCAGCGAGGGAAAACCACTAGGAGCTAACGCCCTCTAGGGGGCGGAGCTCCACGACATATAACTACTGCACGCACCCTTGAAATGTAGTAGACGGGGCTAAACATGTGGTACCTTTCATATAGCTCAAATGCTTGTAATGTGAATATCCCCACGATGCTTGCTAGGTAGGTTAACTTTAATTGGGTAAAAAAACACACGGGCTGTCAAACAAAAAATAAACTTTAGGCAACCTGACAGAAAATGTAATTACGTCACATGCTTGTTTTGCGTTGATTAAGGCATGTGTATAATCGCAATGGACTCCTTACCCAACACATTTTGTCAACAAATAAAACCAATAAATCTTTTTTTGTAGAGTTTCATGATAAAAAAACATCTCTTGTCTTAGTGGCATTACCTGGAAAACAAAATTATTCATGTCATTTACATCAAGAATTGGGACTTATTTTTTGGAATCATACAAAAAGAAATGTCATTTCTGATATTAACTAGACATTGTATTATTAGTAGTGCGCAATACATTGCATAGATTGGGTGAACCTATATTTTCTATTGAAAAAATCATAATTTTTCCATACAACAGTGCTATGTTGAAGAACTCAAGAAAAGCTGCAAATTCCTCAATTCCAACAAGCATGTAGTCTAAACACAAGGTGTATGTTATAGGCATCTAGATCTGATCAGTATAGAAGACAGATTTAAGGCTGTGTTTATGAAGGAATTTACATTTACATGTAATCTAAACACAAGGTGTATGTTATAGGCGTCTAGATCTGATCAGTATAGAAGACATATTAAGGCTGTGTTCATGAAGGAATTTATTTTTGGCTGACAGAATATTCACGCTATATTGCATGTATATTTAACTAACTTTGGCAGCTACGATGGTCAAATACACAATGTGTCATATAGAAAATGTAACATTAATTCTTTAAAAAAGAATAAAATATGCGGGGTGTGTATTACATATCAATATTTTTTTCCCCTAAATATTATACACAATAATTGCCTAATAATCTCACTTTATGTCTATCTGAAATTCTCAATTTATTTTACTAGGTTTAAAAAACCAGTCCCTATTCATACACGTTTCCCATCTGAATCATTGATTACATCCCTTTCTGTTAAATGATGGGTTTGGGACCCGCAACTGAAAAATTATCAAGAATTCAGTAAAATTGTGTTCAACTGAGGGAATCTGTTCCCAAGTATTCCTGCAAAACCAGCCCCATAAATATTAAGAAAAAAAAGAAAAAAAGAAAAAGTCCAACCCAGTGCATACCCAGAACTACATATGCTAGTCATTCATTCAACCCAGTGTATAACCAGAACTCCATATGCTAGTTATTAATTCAACCCAGTGTATAACCAGAACTCCATATGCTAGTCATTCATTCAACCCAGTGTATAACCAGAACTCCATATGCTAGTCATTCATTCAACCCAGTGTATAACCAGAACTCCATATGCTAGTCATTCATTCAACCCAGTGTATAACCAGAACTCCATATGCTAGTCATTCATTCAACCCAGTGTATAACCAGAACTCCATATGCTAGTCATTCACTGAAGCAGCCAGTATGCTGTGGTGTGTTAAAGCACTTTGCCACCTGTGGTATTGAAAGAAATAGAATGTGTCCCAAACTGAGGGACATGGGATCAGAGATCATCCACTTCAAACAAAGCAGGGGACACACAGACGCCTGCTGGCCTGGTTGTGTGTTTGGCTGGCGGCTGTCAGACTGGCCAATGGCAGTCGCACACGGGGGGACACAAGGAAAGACCGACAGGAAAACAATCATCATGAAATCACGTAACAATAATAAATATAGTTATGATGGGACCAGCAGAAAGAGTAACAATCTGCATTTAAGAAAGAAAAAGAAAAGCCTTTAATTTGGCTGGTAAAATAACAATTTGTTGAGATCAACATCCAAGTCTCATCAATAACAAGAGTAAGTTCATGGTTTTAATACAATTGTGAAATGTTTGGGGTTACGCAAGGAAGGGTCTTAGAAAAACTGCCCTATCAATCAATCATCATATCGGAATATGACACCAAATCCCCACACACACCTGCTGCAAAACATACATAAAAACCACCATCTTCTTATTAAAGACATGGAGAAAAGTACTTCATCAAAAAACGGTTACATAAGCAGCTTTGTTCAACAAGGTTGCTGATTTTACCTATACTCCACTTTGATGGAAAAAGACAACCTGTGATGTTTTCATTTGAGCACTGCGGGTTTAACCTGTAGTCTAAATGTTATGCATGATCTGCTCAGATCAAGTCATGCTCTTGCATATATCGTTACAGTCATTGAGACATGTTTTTGCTTTTGTATGACAACTCTACGAGTGGGCAAGAAGAAACAAACCAGTGCCTAAGCTACATTATTCACCCATTATACAGGGCTCCTTTGAAAAATGAGACCTTGGTCTCTATGGGACTGCCTGCTTAAACGAAGGTTAAAATGTACCTTCTGTGTCTTTTTAACCACTATTAATTATCTTCAACCTTTGTTATTAACATACAGTATTGGTACTGTCGTCCTAATTATCTTTACCACGGATACATCAGAATGGAACACACAACCCAGACAAAGAGCCAGAAGACATGTTGACAAGGTTATTAGCAAGTCGATCATTTATTTTTCTGCCATTTTACTTAGAAAATTATTATAATCTAACCTGAGAATAGCAAGGCTGCTACAGGGGAAAGAGGTTGGTAGTTACGTTTTTTGCCATTTCAAAACAATAAATCATCAAATGAAACAAATGTTTAATCTATGAACAATTATTCCTTTTTTTTATACTTGATTTAGCCTACTGCAAAATGAGATCAGTTGACATAGACCATAGTCAGATAAAAACAACAAGTCTACACTATGCATACTGTGTTTGTATCAAGCAAAAAGAGGAAACAGCCCGTATTCTGTACCTCCAAAGCCCAAGGTCAAAAAGGAGAGCTAGTCAAGGCGGTGTTATTGCGTACGTAGGACCGTCGAAGGGTTTGGGTATTAGTGCTGCTTTGCTGCTTCCTGAGCCAGACACAACAGTACGTGGCTGAAAGGCTTGGATAAGGCTCTCCGACACTGATTTCCCTATTCCTGTTCAACCAAACCCCACGGAACCAAACAAGGACCATCCACATGGTTCGTGTCATTATAATCACCTTGACTGTCCGCGCATTCAGAGCAGTTTTCAGTTTGGTCGTATTCCTGCAGAGTGAGAGTGTGTGTCTCAGTCTTCAAGTCTCTCTTCGCATGCACACTTCTGTTTGCAAGGAGGGGATATGCAGAGCACACATTAGAAGTGCAAGGATAGGACATTTTCACTGTTCAGTTGTTCTCCCCAGGGTATTGCTCCCTGGGTAAATTGGACTCCATTTGATGTCTTTGTTGTAAGAAGAAAAGCATAAGGCAGAACTGAAACATGTGGTTATTCTTACACATGAAGACACATATCATACACACATTAGCAAAAGACATCCAAACGTTTATGCAGCCCCTACAGTTAGCCTAGGAGTGAGCACAATGCCAAATGGTACCCTAACTCGACATAAGTGGCTCATTTTGAACACGCCTCCATGGGCCCGGTGTCTCAGTGCACTACTTCAAACCTCAACCTCTTTCTCCGAGGCCACATCAGTGGTCAGTTAAATGGCGTAAAATCTCACCCTACAAGAGTCTGAAACCAGCCTTAAAGATGATGTGCATTTAATGGTCATAATTGTAGAAAGGGCCAGCATACAGAAAAAATGAGTTATTGATTAGCATTTGTCTAACCCATCAATGCCAGGATATGGACAGACATTCCTCAGGGTAGACCAAAATTGCATCCTTGATATAACAGAGTCACTTTCTAAAAACACCCAATATGTTGCCTACAATCAAGCCACTCTTTCATATAACGCTGCGATGCAGTGGTTTGTTTTCAATGGGTTGTTTATAGTCGTTTCCCACATTCGGTTTTAATGACCCGTAGCAAACAACTCCTTTATACATCAATCAATTCCTCTGTCTAGGATGAATGGGACTTGGGGAATATTTTAAGCAATATACAAAAGAATTGTTCACAGGAAACATACCAAATATAATTATAAAACACAACCACAGTTACAGACAAAAAGAAAAGCATAAAAGAAAAAAGAATAAGAAAACACCACAATGTAACACAAAAAAACAAAATGTCCACTGTTACAGTCCACAGGTGAAGAAGTAAATAAATATAAAGGGGGGGGGGGGTGAATCTCTGGGACAGGAAGTAAGAGCTCTACTCTGGTGGCTGTGACCTGGTCTGTGCCAGAGGCACATTTCTATTTCCTACATTGTGGCTTCCTTCGTGGTGTCGACTCGTCCTGGATCAGTCAAGTGCCGTCAACCCGGCAGCGGGGGGCTGCAGAGAGATCTGGATGCAGCCTCGGCAAGACCGGGAGAACCGAACCGGCTGCCCCTGGAAACCAGTGGTCTTTCTGGTGGGTTTTGTTCTGATCCTGCGTGTCTGCTTCCCCTCTTCGCCCACGGCGTCTCTCCTCCTCTACTGGGGCGGCGTCTCCACCACGCTCTCGATGCCGTGCTGCTGGAGTTGGGCTCGGAGGAGGGCGTTCTCGTTCTTCAGCTCCTCGATCTGAGACAAAACAAGAGACGGCGCGTAAGCCAACGGAAGCGATTGCCTTCAAATGTTGCCTGGTTTCAACGTTGCCGAAATGCAAAAACCTCAACTTCCAGGCCCCACGTCTCCTTGTGATGATCCTAGAACCAAACAGAAACTGTCTGCTACGTTATGCAAGATTTCTCAACCATAGTTTTGACAATCCTGGCCACACGTACCATGCGTCTCATATCTCAGGGTACTGAGCCCCTCTCCCAGCTTCTCCCCTGGGCAACACAATCACGGTCTCTCTCCTGCTCGGCACTAGTTTGCCTTTCCGCATTAGAATGAGGACAATACCAATGGTGCTCTGGGCTTCGGTAGGGAATGAAAGGCAAAACACTGCTAGAAACTCGAGCCATAACGGCAGCATTCACATTAAGACGACCAAATAGAGAAGGTAATGGATGTGGTGGCGGACGTAATCCTTGCCGTTAGCTGGCATGAGATGCCATGTGATCGCCGGGTCCGTTTCAGCCCTCTCGCCAACTGCTTCAGTCTTTGCAGGCTGAACACAGCAGTTGGCCAGACAGCAGGACCAGATGGAGGGTAGGCCTGGGCCTGTGTGGAAGGGCTCCTTCAAGGTGGCGGTACCTGTTGCCTGCAGAGCTCGTTGTCCACCTGCACCCTCTCCACCTCCTTCTCGCTGTCCTGGAGCCTCTGGTTATTCTGACGCAGCTCACGGATGTAGTCACACGCCTTAGACAGGATCCCCCCTTTACTCTGGGGGACGAGGAAAGGGTTTAGAAAATATACACACGCAATGTACATACAGTTAATACATACACTCCCAGAAACACACACATGCTCCCAGAAAAACACACACGCTCCCAGAAACACACACACGCTCCCAGAAACACACACACGCTCACCGCCCCGGTCTTGGTGCTGTCTATGTTGCAGTCCGGGATGATTTTAGAGAGTGTGACGATCCAATTGTTGATCTTGTCTCTCCGTCGCCTCTCAACTGTTGACACACACACACAGAACAGGCTCAGAGAAGGATTCCAGTGGGGCAGGTAACATTCAGGGGACCTCACTGATCTCAGGTGGTGAAGCAAGGCACATGCAACGCCAGGTCTGTGGGTACTCTTGTGAATAAAAACATATTTAGATGTAAATTGCTCATGTCACCAGCATTTGCGGAATGACTCATAATCCTTTTTTCCTATGTACATTTCTCTATACCCTCTTCATGAGACGCTTGAGATTTTACATTGTGGGGACTTTATATAACAACAGCAACCTCTGCTGGTCGCTGAATATAATCAAACAGTTCTTTATCAGCTTATGAGTAACTCAAAAGGAAGATAACAATATATAGCATATGCTGACAAAGAATGAGATATGCAAGGTAGGATTGCGAAGCTGGTGTACACAAGTATTTGGGCCAAAATGGGGTTTATACAGTCCTGCTACTTTAGGGTGGCAACATTATGTACAATGGTGGTGTACAAAGTAGTGATGTTCAGGACTTTGTCCAATAACCTTTGCCTGTAATAGGCAACCCATCACCAGATGGTGGTTATCTTCCCCAGCGATGCTTCACCACAACCATCTAAGGTTCCTGTTAGTTTCTGGAACCTTCCGTCTTGTCTTCAGCAAGGGAAAGGAATGCTCCATTGGATTCCCAGCAGGTGACTAGCCCTAACTCCAACTTGGCCAGTGAAACAATTCCACTTTTGGGCCCGGAAACTCCTGTAGCTATGGCAGTGTGTTTAGTCATGTGTCCTGCCGCATGACAACGCACCTTCCATTGAATGTACAGGCATTCGGTTGTATCTTAGCAGATAAGATGTTTCTGTACACCTCAGAATTGGCCATATGGAGCCATACAACCCCAATCCATAACCCCACCTCATTTCACAGACAAGGTGGATGACCTGCCATGTTGTGGTTGTTAGGTGTTTCTCAAATCTTTCCACAAAACATCTTCCCTGAACAGGATCTTATAAATGTTGTGTTTAGACAGGCATGCAAATTCTGATTTTTTGTATTGATCTTTTGGCTTTTTTTTTTGCACATTACAATGTAATTTAGTTCTGCTGGTAAAGTCGTCCGCGGATGGGCGGACCCCTGGAGAGGTTACATGACCAGTTGGACCAAGCGGACAGTCTGTACTTTAACCCCATTGTATCTTTTCAAATCCAAAGTGATGCAACGGGTGGCCCAAAAACCCAAATGTGCCCCCTTCTGGAGTACACCATTTATAAGAACAGGTCAACCAGTTGATGTAGGCCTTTCCATGTCCTCACCTTCATTGTGTTGAGCTCTCCTCCTTTCATCTCTGGGAGTCCGGGGCCCATCCATTTTCCTACAAACACAAAGAAATTAAGCACTTAAGCATTTTCCAAATACAGAGCACTCCAATTCACCCAAAAACAGATAAAATGCTCACGCAACCGTTTTTTATAGATGAAATAAAGAATGTAAAAAAAAATGAATAACACTTTAGAATACAGCTCTCAACTTCTTCCCCACCAGAAGCACCAACTCAAACCCCGGACCCCTGTATAGATACACCACTCAGGCACCAGATGTGTACTTTGAAGAGGGGTCACCAAGCACCGCCCTGGGCCATCGCGCTGAGATGAAGCAGCGTTACAGTGAATTATATGACCGGCGGTTTGACAGCCATCTGGAGCGACGGGCCGATCTCTTAGCGGTGTCGGAGGTGTGTGCCCAGAGGGAGTTAAAGGTATGGCCTTCATCGTGGTGGTAAATGGTGATGCTAAAAAAAAACAGATGTCGTCACTTGGGTTCCCAGGGTACGGCTAACGACACAACGGTTTCTCCTCTGTGTGCGTCTTCCCTGAGGTATTCTATAATTAAGTTCAGCAAGACGAGCTCATCAAGCCACTGGAGATGAGACGCGCAGGGCCACATTGGTGAGGCAAAACAATTCAAAAGCACTTACTTTGACAACGTTTTGATCCAACTAATGAATTGTGTAACTTGAAAGGAAAGTAACAGAAAATGGCTAATGTTCACACGGTGCACTTACCTTTCCACATCTAATGAGTAAAAGTAATAAAGGATTAAAGATAAACATGGGCAGCTTGGGCATAGGCCTACTTATTTTAAGAGTTTTTACACAACTCAACAGAGATAAATACACCTCAAGGCAATAACGTATCAAGTCTAACATCAAAGCAAGGGTACACACACCTAGCAATTTTAACAGTATCTCTCATCAAAAGGTCTAACTGATCACCAGGGAATTAGATTTGTGAATAAGGTGAAATAGGGAGGTGCTGCAAGTCCGCCTTTGTCCTTATTGGGCTGATTTGATTTGTTTATTGGTTGCAAGTTGGGGGGGTGGAGGGGTGGGGGGTGGGGGTGGAAGTTGTCCTCACCAGTTTGACCCGTCATGCTGCAGCATCTCGTTTTCGTCTCTGCAAACAGCAGGTAAGCGGGGGCAGTGTTCATTTCATTTATTAGCACAGATCAAATGTGTTGTTTATACATTCATTTATACATTGCTGATGAACTAAATACAAAGAAATATCATACATATCAAAATGTAAAATGGAATGGAAAACCATAGCGAGGAAAGTCCTCCCTGAGAGGAAGCACTGCAATGGTATCTGTCTCTTTTGACTGGATACACGTTAGATATATTAGTGAAGTAGACGAAAGCTTTACAGGTAGCCAAAACAACAACAGAGGACTCACTGAAGCAGTAGAACTATAAAAACTACACAAGGACAACAGCTAGAATAGTTATAAACCAAGCTGCCACAGGAAAACCCAAGCCGCCAAAAAGTATTTTGGAAAAATCTAGGTCAGCCTGGATAACAAAAAAAAAAAACATAACTCAAAAAGGTGTTTATTCAGGGACCGGCAAACCTATGGAAATTCCTTTAACCGATGCAAAAACAGGAGACCTCAATGTTGTTTCACAGGCATGAGATAAGGGGATAATCGCATAGGCCAACAGGCAGAAAAATGGCGATGCAAGGGATAACTAACGCTAATTTAATTTGAGAGACGATCATGTGTTCATTCCGGGTGGCAAAACAATTCACTGGCTGTGCCATGTATTTATCTCCTAGACAGGAAATGATGTACAATGAAAAACACTTTGGACCTATTCTTCCAAACCATTTCCCTAAAGTGCACAAATCACTGAAACTAAATGCAATGACAGACACCCATCCTGTTTAATATACAAACACTTGCCTGACACACAGCCTTTATATCTTTAGTTTACAGTACATCCCTTGGTTCTGGCATCGGTACGTCTTCATAAAGAAGACAATTCACATTTCCGAGATTAACCAAAAAAACTTCCTACCATTCTGTTTACATATGACAATGTGACATTTGAATTAAATTTGGGACACTTCGTAAAATGTAAATAAAAACAGAATGCTATGATGAAACCCTATATTCAATAGAAAATAGTACGAAGACAAAATATTAGATGCTAAAACTGAGACATTTGATTGGTTCTTCAAAAACACAAGTCCACTTTAGACTTCATGCCAGCAACACGTTTCAAAAAGGTTGAGACAGAGGCAACAAAAGACTGAAAAAGCTGTGTGATGCTAAACACCTAAACCTGGTAGAATATCACACAACTAACTAAGTCAATAGGCACCAGGTCAGTAACATTATTGGGTATTAAAATCATTCCAGGGAGGATGAGTCTGTCAGAGGTGAGTTGTACACAACTCTGTGAAAGACAGCGTGGGCAAATAGCGCAACATTGTAAAACAAACGTATCTCAGCGGAAAATTGCAAAATGTTCAGAGATTTCATCATCATCTATGGTACAGTATCATTAAAAGGTTCAGAGAATCCGTAAAAAGCTCTGTAAACAAGGGACAAGGCCAAAAAACATTATTGGATGGCCGTGATCTTTTGCCTTTTAAGCGGCACTGCTTGAAAAACAGAAACAATTCTGTAATGGACATCACTGCATGGGCTATGGAACCCTTCTGAAAACCACTCTCTGTGAAAACAGAACTTCACTGCATCCACAAATGCAAGTTAAAACTATCATGCAAAGAAAAAATCATACATGAACAAGACCCAGAAGTGCCAAACTGTCATGTGGTCTGACATTATTTTAAAATAATGGACACAACGATCTCCAGACTATAGAGGAGGGGGACCATCCGGCTGGTTATCAGCACACAGTTCAAAAGCCAGCATCTGTAATGGTATGGGGGTGCATTAATCAAAATGGCATGGGTGACTTACACATCTGTAATAGTATGGGGGTGCATTAATGAACAGGGCATGGGTGACTTGCACATCTGTGAAAGCACCATTAATGCTGACCAATATATACAGGTTTCAGAGCAACATATGCTGCCGTCCAGACAACATCTTTTTCAGGGAAGGTCTTGCATGTTTCAGCAATACAATGCCAAATCACAAACTGCTTCGTAGTAAGAGTCTGGGTGCCATATTGGCCTGCCTGGAGTCCAATTGACAAAGGAGACCCTGAACTGTTGAGCAGCTGAAATCCTTTATCAAGTAAAAATAGGAATACATTTCACGTTCAGAACAACAGCAATTGGTCTTGTCAGTTCCCAAATGCTTACAGAGTGTTGTTAAAAGAAGGGGTGTTGCAACACGGTGAACATGCCCCTGTCCCAACTTTTAAAAACGGGTTGCTGGCATCAAATAAAAACAATTGCATTCTGTTTTTAGACCAATTTCACACCTCCTTGGAAACAGGGTTGCCTTATGATTTCAACCTTTTTTGCAAGAATTAAGCTTAATCAACATCTTGGTTTTGATACAGTGTTGATGGTAATGACTGAAAAGGAAAACAAAAAAGGAAAAACTGACATGCACAAACCCAGCACCATCAAAACAGCATCAGCCCATCCCAAACCAACTGCAGAAGGGCAGAGGAGAAACCACACCACACACAGCTGTTTGCGACACATCGGCCCAAACAAAGAATCGGGAAACAGGAGTGAAACATGAGCTAGACCTACAGGTGACTAAGTACTCTGACATGTGAGCTAGACCTATAGGTGACTAACTAGGCTGAAACATGAACAAGATATATAGGTGACTAACTAGGCTGAAACATGAACAAGACCTATAGGTGACTAACTAGGCTGAAACATGAACAAGACATATAGGTGACTAACTAGGCTGAAACATGAACAAGACATATAGGTGACTAACTAGGCTGAAACATGAACAAGACCTATAGGTGACTAACTAGGCTGAAACATGAACAAGACCTATAGGTGACTAGCTACGCTGAAACATGAACTAGACCTATAGGGTATCTTCTCAGAAAAAAACATGTAGGACGGGATTGTGGAAGAATAATATAAGGAATGTGTAGGTCCGTTTCTGGAGGGGCTCAGACTAGCACCTGGAGGGGCTCAGACTAGCACCTGGAGGGGCTCAAGCCTAGCACCTGGAGGGGCTCAAGCCTAGCACCTGGAGGGGCTCAAGCCTAGCACCTGGAGGGGCTCAAGCCTAGCACCTGGAGGGGCTCAAGACTAGCACCTGGAGGGGCTCAAGACTAGCACCTGGAGGGGCTCAGGCCTAGCACCTGGAGGGGCTCAAGACTAGCACCTGGAGGGGCTCAGACTGCTGTGTACCAGAGAAGCATGGACAGTAAGAGACAGCCTGGTGTATACTCACTCAGGGTATGGGTGGGTGCGTGGGGCTATAGTTCTCTGAGTGCCAGTTTGCAGGACATCAGGAGGGGTCATCATCACATAGAACTGACCTGTGGAAGAAGAGGAATAAGAACCAAAGACAGAATGGAAAGTGGACAGAGAGAGGCAGAGACATTTACGGGGCAGGTTAGACCTCAGGGTGTAATAGTTGTCGCTATGGGCCGTACATCCCAAAGCCATTATTGTTACGTGAGGTCTAATTGGAGTTAGCCGCGTGACACTGGACTCTTTCACCGAGGGTCCTCGTGCAGAACGGCTATTCTCTACCAGTCAGCACCATGTCATGGTACTCCCATTCTTTATGTCCGCATTGACTCGAACAGAAACCGAGGGACAGGATGTTTGCCCCTACCGAACGGCTAGCTTGGCATTGGCATTAAGCAGCGTCGTTGACTCACCCCCAGCCTGTGTAAGTGTGGGGTCGGCGGTGGTCTGAACGGACACGGTGCCGTCACTCACAGCCGACGCGGGGAAGTAGGCGAAGCGTGTCTCCCCAGCCACCGTCTCGGCCCCGGGGCTCCCCCCATTACTGAAGGGGTTCTGGATTACAGCCTGAGAGACCAGCGACGGGACGGGAGGTTAGCAAGCCTCCCCGACAACAGACTTACAACAAGGCACGTTAGGGTAACTGACGTGTCATTGCCAGTGTAGAACACGAATACACAGATGGCTTACATTACTCTTAATAGCCTGCTTGAGCCATAATAGTCTATTACTTAGCCGTTACCAAGAGTGCTGCTGAAAGGCGGGACAGCGGCTGGCTAACCGTTCTCTAGGCTGGAGAGTGTCCCTCTGTTCCGGTACCTACCTGGGCCACAGCTTGAGGAGCGCCGGCAAAAGCGGACGTTGAAACCACGCTAACTGCTCCTCCGTCGTCTCTCCCCTCCAGCTGCTGGTCAGTTACCTGGACAACACGGTAAGTCACCTGAGGAACACAGAGACAAAAGAAAGCGGGTGAGAACAGAAGGACAGACAGGGAAAGAAGGGTCGTTCATTCTCACACAATATATTGGTTAGTGGCCCGGCCATTGTGATTTTTCAATATTTTACAAATCTGCTGGGTATTTCTCATACTTATGTCCAAAACATGGGCTTTGTTATTAATACCCTCCCACACATGCAGAAATGTAAAACAATGTTTCAAAAGAACCAGTGTTTCAATCCCATGCATCTGTGATTGCCACTTGACTGACATGTGACAGCTGAGCGCCAATCCGGGAGAGAGGATTCACCTGATCACTGACTAAAACTGTGTGTAGACTATTCTGAATGAATGTCCTGAGACCGGCATAAGCTCAGCTACCTATTTTATTTCTGTGAAAATACTGAACTGTAACCTGAACGGTGACCACCTCAAAGCGTTGACAAATATTTAAAGTCAAATTCAACCACTCAATGCTACGCTCAAATCTGTAGGCCATTTTAAATCAGCTCCAAAGTTTCTAAAAGCAGCAATGCGAGACCATATCTGTATCAATAAGGAATGTTATTAGACATGTTCAATTTGGCCATAACAGTCTAAAAACCTACCTGACCCCCTTCAGTGCGAAATTGGTACTGAATGTTGTGGTCAGCAAATGCCTGGGCCTGTTGAACACTGGCAATGGTAACTGCAGTCTGTTCCCCTCCGACCGTACAGTCTCCTGAAATGAGTAGGAGGACGTAGAGGAATAGCACTCATAAGCTATTGAAGATTCAGGAACATGAAATGTATATTTTAGTTTTTTGTGTCAAATCCAGTGCCATTGTAGCAGTGACTATTTATTTATTTTATACTTCGAAAGTTTGGATTTAAAAATCAAACAATTAGACCACTATAAGGTTAAAGTATAGATTATCAGGCTATATTTTGTTTTAACCATTCAAAAAGATCACCACTTCATAGTGTCCTCTATCAACATAAATATATATATATAATCTATAAGCATTAACGTTAGATATATGGTGGCATATCATTTACTTTTCATGCATAAACAAAAAGTGCCGGATCAAAATAAGACATTGACTACTTGCTGGAGGCTACATTAATGTGAACTCAAAACCAGAAGTACCAGTTGAGTCAGTTTTCCCCGACATGTTGCTGCCAACTATTTGTGGCACCAAAGGTATGATTCAATTGATATATAGTTGATATGTTTAAATGGTGAAACCAGTGTAAATAAAATGGTGAAACCAACTAACAAATGGACACTAGAAATACATAATTTAACTGCAAGTTAACTGAATGATTTCAGAGCCAAAAAATAATATAAATGAATGCCCCAATAATTCAAAGAACAAACACAACATTGTAATGTAGAAGGGGCAAAATTACATAAAAAGTACATTCAAACACAATTCCAATTTTACCTTCTAATTGGACAACTTCGTCCTCCTCTTGTTTTTCTTGACTAGACATAAAACAAGGAGAAAATCTAAATATAAGCAAATCGCGTTAAGGTAACTGTTAAGGTTACATTAGATAGTTTCTGATACTGAGGCAAAAATGCTGGAGACCAGCCAAGTAACTACTATGTATGAAACGAATATACCACCTAGCTAATTGTGGCAAATTCACCTACTTTATCTACTGTCAGTATCTGAGAATCTGGATTACGAGCAACATTCTATAAAATTACAGTATAAAAAAGAAATACGACCTAGCCTACTAGGTAAGTAAAGTGCACTAGGTACGTTTAGTTATAAATTATACAATCACTTATATAGCGTAGTAGCCAGTGGTGGCAAAATAATTTACTACTACTTCAAAACCCATTGAGCCTAAAAAAAACGATGTCTACTATGTGCTGTACAACTTGAAATGTTACTGGAAAGTAGCTAGAAAACATAGATTACGCTACTGAAGCTAGCTACAGTGACGGGTTAACTTGTTAACTTTTTTATTACATTAACACAATGTTACCTAACAAATAACCCTTGGTGTAGTTACTTTATTTCGCAACCTGACTCACGCAGGATAAAACGATTAAAAGACAGTAGGTAGCTAAAAGCCTGACTATTATAATATTTTATCAAGTTGAGATTCCCAGCCACTACATCCTACAGTACTGTACTGTATTGGGTTAGATACTGTAAACAGACAAACTATATAATAAAGTAACTGGGACATTATAGTTATCTTATCTGTGCATAAGATGAACAACATATTGAAACCACTGACAGTTAACGTTACCCAGCTACAATACGTTGCTATTTAACAACGTTGTCAATTAATACATACTGTACATGGAAGATGTTGTGTTCTATAATCTAGACTAGAAAATGGAGGTCAGGCCTTCGCTTATTAGCTGAGGAGACATCCACATGATGAGGAAGTAGCGGGTATATTACCTTGTTGCGGTGTTCAGACTCTGTTCGAGGTGCATATCCATCAGGGTTAGAATAAAATGTGATATTCAGTGACACAGACGCGTGTATGGAAGTGCTGATCACGGGAACAAACACCCGGGTCATGTGAGAGAGACAGTCCAAGACACGTGAGACATATATCGGACTCGAAGTTAAAATGGAGACCGCTGTCGCTGACTTGTAATGTCGCTCTCGAAGCTTTCCCTCTCCACTTTTTCACTCGCGCCTCTTGCAATAGCAATTTGAATCTGTATCGGTAGGATATCAACTTGGATTGTCGAAATCGTTTAGTTTTAACGTAATGGAACTGTAATTCGTCGAGTAATTTCGGCCACTGTTTGGAAACGCTCGGATTTTTCTTCTCTCTAAACATATGCACCAAACCAGCGTCCGGGGTTCACAAAATATGGAGTGGACTAAACTATTCATTTGATTCCCCGCCCTGCGCGCTGTCTATTTTTGTGCAGTTTTTGATGTTAAAAGAGGTGTAACGTTACCTCTCAAAGGCTACACATCAGACAGTTTTGATATGTGCTCGTGATAGAAATTGAGATTTTATTCCACCTTTTTATTTTGTCCTATGTGACGATAAATGTTGTAATTACACGCCTGGCGACTATTTCTGTGTACATGCAACAATATCGTGTGATATTTATGGTCCATAAATAATTCCGTGTTATAAATAACATACATTACGATGCGGCTGATCACGTTGGTCTACCCAAGTGAAAACAGAGATCCAATCCGGGTTTTTGCATGACCCACATGACTTTCCTACATGCCCTGTCAAAGAATTGTGATAGATTAACAAAAAGGCAAGCACAGTTCAATATATAGAACCATGCTTCATTGAGCATTTTGTTAACAATCTACAGTGGTTAATGTAATTGTTTGATACATTTAGCCTTTTGTGGATATTGAATCAAATACACATCAGGAAACTAACATAGTGGGTTATATTGCCTAGCTTTTGGACTTGAATCTAGCCTGCCGCAGTAGCCATCGCAACGTCTAGGCATAAGAGACATAAGTGGTCGCCTATGGACCCCTGGCTGCTAGGGGCCCATTCGCTTTATATTTTCAAAATAAATTATCAGCATGTTTGTAAAGTCTACGTATTTAGGCACGTTCATGTGGGTTATGGTTAATTAATCATTAATTGAGTGGCTGTGACTCCTGAAGGCTTTAGGTTTGTGGAATGGAAACATTCCTGTCAGTGGCTTTTGCAGATGATTGCATGAAGATGGCGTGTCTGGAAAAAGACAAGAACCCAAAATATGGTGTAGTATTTGCTTTTGCTTGTTTTTTTGTGCTTGATCCATTTTTTGGGCATTCAACTTGGCCCCAGTTCTATGTGGGTAGGGGAGTGGTCCGGAGGGCTATACATGCACTTGTGAATAGCCCCCCTGCCCATATTCACATATAGTGTGGTAAAAGCATTATTAAGACAATAAAAATGTAATTTTTAAAAAGTACCATATATCACCAGCCCAGATTCACACACAGCAGCCAAAACGGTTTGAATATAGTGGAATTAAACAGGTTCTGCAATAAATGAAGATTGATCATTTATGTCACAAGTCCACTTTGTTTATTTGCCAATTGTCTATAAATCCAGCCTACTTGTGGACTAGTACACTTTAAGGTGAAGACATTTGGATTTGCTCTACTCACATTCTTCTCCCCCAAAAACAGGAAAGAATAAATCTTTTGGAAAATCTAAGTAATCAACTGAAGTCAGAGGCTGTTCCAACTTGCGCTAATTTCATCATGGCAACTCATAATGTTGCCCCCACGTACCCGTTTGCACTCCCAACAACGTCTGGGCATGCTCCTGATGAGACGACGGATGGTGTCCTGGGGGATCTTGTCTCAGACCTCGATCAGGGCGTCAGTGAGCTTCTGGACAGTCTGTGGTGCTATTTAGCAGCATCGGATGAACCAATATATAATGTCCCAGAGGTTCTTGATTGGATTAAGGTCTGGGGAACGTGAGGGACAGTCAATGGTGTCAATGCATTCCTATCCAGGAGCTCCCTACACACTCTCAGGCCGTACATAAGAACCCAGAGCCCACTGCACCAGCATAATCTGACGATGGGTCTGAGGATTTCATCCAGGTACCTTACAGCAGTCAGGGTACTTTTGGCTAGCATGTGGAGCTCTGTAGGACCCTTCAAGGATATGCCTCCCCAGACCGTCTCTGACCCACCACCAATACAGTAATGGTGGATGATGTTGCTGGCAGCATAATGTTCATCACAGTGTCTCAAGACACTTTCACACCTGTCATATGTGCTCAGTGTAAACCTGCTCTCATCTGTAAAGAGAACAGGGTCAAATGTTGTGTTCTCTGGCGAATGCCAATGGAGCAGCACAGTGCTGGGCTGTGAGCCCACTAGTGGATGTCACCCCCTCATGCCCTTTTTGAGGTTTGTCTTGCTGTTGCCTCGCCTGAGCATCTGTTCTCACTTTCATTTGCACCAAAACAGGTAACATTAATTCACAATTGATTATGCTTTTTAACAGGACATATTGATATCCCTGAAGTTGGGTTCTTCTTTGATGATCACGTGTTCCTTAATATTTTTTGAGCAGTGTTTCTGGGTTGTTGATCGTGGATCACAGTTTTTACAGAGGTAATTCGTTTTTTCCTGGATGTGTGTGGCCTGACAAACTTTGTTTGGTCCCTTTTCGACCGAACCAAGTTCCACACATTCAGGGCCCCATGCTGTTCAAGTTGCTGTAATAAGTGAATACCGACGCAGCTAGTGATGGGCTGCCTGGCACTCACGGCAATGTGTTCAGCACTCACGCTCTATCAGGTTTTTTCAGCACTCACAGCTTCGGAATTATGTTCCGAGACGTGTACCAAAGACATTTTCAGTCACGAGACGTCGGGCGTTGAAAGATTATAGTGTTACGATCTTTCAACGCCCATAAACAATGTCTACACTGTATTTTTTTACATTTTCCTTTAAATATAAGGACATTTCTAAGCACCCCCAATTTTTTAACAGTAGTGTACATGCAGGTTTATATATATATATATATATATATATATATATATATATATGGTTGAATGAACATAAATTATGAAATCACCAAGGAAATGTATTTTGGAGAGAGTGGGACACTGGAATGTGATCTGCTCAGAAACCTCTGAAATAGATTTAGACTTCAATTAAAAAGCCTTGCACTCAAATGATAAACAAGCTGGGATAGTGTGGCTCTTATCTTTGTAGAAAAGAGCCACACTACCGCTGCCATTAGCACAGACGCTTTCTAGATCATTATAACAATATGGAGATTTTTATTTTGTAAATTAATTAAATATTTTGTATTTTGTAAATTAAAGAAGTCCCAGTACATGGTCCTTGATAAACTCTCTTAATATTAAAGTTTCATTTGTTAGTTAAAGCAGTGACCTGGTACTTTGTAAACACTGTTAGTTTTTCAATTAATTTCCTGCAAACCCACAATCCTCAAAGTATTTCTGTAGGATTCAGAGTTAAAGAAGTCATCTTTAATGTCAATGAAATAGCATAGCGACTGCTAGGCTGCCATAAGGTCATTATGACAACAATAATTTATAACATGAACTTTACTCCAGTTCCCATTAGCAATCTAGCTTCCGCGAGAGGAACATTTTATCTCCTTGGCCTGGTGTCTGACTGAAATATCTGGCGGACCGGATTGTTCTATTTTATTGGTTATTGTTGAATTTGGATTTAGTTTTTTTTAAAGGTACGTAATTTCATTGGTTCCATAAATGGGTGCTATGTTTAGACCCGCCTTCTTTCGATTCAATGGATACGCTGTAATTCGTTCCCACCTCTTTTGGGGTGAAAGTTCGTTGTGGTGACAGGAACGCATTGCATTAAGTCGAAGATTCGCTAACAATGTCGCGGGTTCTGGTTGGAGTTAAACGTGTCATTGACTATGCTGTTAAGGTAGCTACTTGTTCAGTTTCATATGTATATATACATATATAAAATCCATTCACTACTACATATGGTGTTTGTCGAATTGATCTTGAGACGTTGCATGCTAGCTATTGAAGTGTAGTAAGCAAGTTAAGCTAAACGCTACATGAATATTTGGGACTGACTAGTTACGTCTTGGCAAAGGACAACTGTTAGTGTACACGGAGTCGAGATTGGTTTGAAATCTAGTGTGCAAACTATAATTACGGAAATGTCAAGTCTTTTCACTAGCGTATTGCTATGAAATGGAATAGGGTAATACCAAGGTCAAGGCATTGTTGTTTAATGACTTGTATTATGCTTATTTTGCATGCTAGCTAGCTAGTGGGTAACGTTTGTTCTGGGGTTAAAACACCTCAGAACCACAGTCAACAATAATCGACAACAGCAATTAATTGTGTGAGTTTATCAGCGTGTATGAATTGTGTTGCACATGCTGAAGGTTAGTCATTCAGACTAAATATTACACGATAATCACGACGAACTTGTTGTCATTGCCTGAGACCTATTAGCACCTCTTCTCTCTTATCGGCTGTAATCCAACGTAATATTGATTTCTGTTAAGGAAGCATAGTGTATATCTGTACGAGTACACCTACATAATCTAATCTACAGCTTTTGAAACAATCTTTCCAAGTACATAGTTTACTTGTACTCTTTCTCGTTTGATGTGTTGTCACCAGCGTAACCATATCGGTCCCGTGGGAAGGGATGCTTAGAATGTGACAAGGAATGGCGTTGTGTGTGAAGTCTATTTACAATGGCTTCATAATATAAGGTTGCCGACTGGGAGCCTCACATGTTTACTCACAAAAATGCTTAAAAGTACACAGGTGTGCGGCCAAGTGTAACTACTGCATTTCCATTGTTCCCCACAATCAACCCTTAGTGCCTGTATGCACCCCTAGCCCTCTTGATGTTTGTCTGTTAGTCTTTCTCTCAATGTCACCCATGGTGATTGACTAACCAGTAGGACATACTTGGCTTGGAGTGAGGAACCAGTAAGCATTTCGTGTCCTCGTCCACCTGGCTTGAGCCTGCTTCTTTCAGACATGATGAATACGACCCTTTCGGCTTTCGCTCTCAGGTCCGGGTGAAGCCCGACCACAGTGGCGTGGTGACAGATGGCGTCAAGCACTCCATGAACCCCTTCTGTGAGATCGCTGTGGAGGAGGCAGTTAAACTCAAGGAGAAGAAGTTTATCAAAGAGGTGGTGGCTGTCAGCTGTGGGCCCACACAAGCAACAGTAAGTTCTCTGACCTAGAATGGCCATGTTGTGTGTGTTAATTGATTCAAAATGTGGGGAACATTTTAGGTAGATTTGAATACAACCAACCAAGAAGTTTCAACCTACATTACATTATGCATAACCCATTTTACTTAATTTATTTCTGAATATTCTGTAGCATTTCTCCAATAACAGGTCTTCTACAGTGTTTGTGGTGAACATTTTTATGGTTTAGGCTTGGTGTGAATACTATCGAACCAGCCAAACACTATATGTGGTCACCTCCAATTGATTGTGGAAATGTTTATACTGTCTATGTTGTTTGATGGTACTCCTATGTCTGTTTAGAACCTGTTTGTATTGTGTCTGCGTAGGAGACCATCCGTACTGCCCTGGCAATGGGCTGTGACCGTGGCATCCACGTGGAGGTCTCAGGGAAAGACTACGAGTCCCTTGGACCCCTACAGGTCTCTAAGATCTTTGCAGCGCTGGCCAAGAAGGAGGAGGCCTCACTGGTCATCCTGGGCAAACAGGTAGTCAGCATTGTGCCGCCGCCACTACAACGCCAGTCCACATGAAATCCCACACAGTCCTCGCTGAGTTTGTGTGGGGGTTTTTCCACAGGCCATAGACGATGACTGTAACCAGACAGGTCAGATGACTGCAGCCTTGCTGGACTGGCCTCAGGTTAGTTATGGTTTTATCTTAATCCTCATCATCAGGACTTACTTAATGGTCTCAGGGCGCTGGGGTTTGGTTGACACTTGACTACGGCCTTGAATACTACGGGTCTCTGGACCAGGACATTTGTTGGGTAAAGGGGCCAGCTGATCTAGCCGGCTGTTGATATTGTCACCAGCCTGAAGGATTCATAAATGTTAGACAAGGCTTGATTGACCTGGCTGGATCAAGTCAACAACGTCCAGATCTACGCTCACATACTCGGGTCTACTCTGAGATGTTGACCAAAGGGCCACATTAGGGTGTATGTGTTTACACTGGTAAACCACCAGATGTCACACTTGGATTACTTTCTGACCTATAGTAGCTGGCTTTGTTACTGCCCAAAGACATGATATTGAACATGGGGTTCTACCCCAATCATGAGCTATATGTTCATTTAAAGAATAATTCATCTGAATGTGGAGGTGGGCGTTTACTCAGTGGACCTTCCATTCTTGCAGGGCACATTTGCCTCAGAGGTGGAGATCGAGGGTGATAAGGTGAAGGTGGTGAGGGAAATTGATGGTGGTCTAGAGACCATCAAGATCAACATGCCAGCTGTTATTACAGCAGACCTTCGACTAAACACCCCTAGATATGCCACCCTGCCCAACATCATGGTAATCGCCACCAAACACACACACACACACACACACATTTTCCCACATAGTGTGCACAGGCAAATGTGTTTTCCATTTCTCATCATTCACTTCTTTTCTCTCAGAAAGCCAAGAAGAAGAAGATCGCCAACATGAAGCCAGCTGACCTCGGGGTGGACATCGTGTCTAGGTTGGAGGTGTTAAGGGTGGAGGAGCCCCCAACGAGACTGGCTGGGGTTAAGGTGGAGACAGTGGATGACCTTGTGGCCAAACTCAAGGAGAGTGGCACAATATAGAGGCCCTGTGGGGGGTTGGAGAGGGAGTGCAGGGGACACCTGGGTGAGTTGTTACCTGGAAAAGGTACGACTGGCTATTTTCATTGTTAGATGGTACTGGTAACCCAGTTACCTGTTCTAGAGACCTGTCACGGTTCTCACGCTACTGTCAAAACGATGTCACACAGCGGTATGTATCCAGCACTGGTTTATGCCTGTCCCCAATTTCCTTTGCAGGTCTCTTTACGAACAACAGAAACGTAGCAGTGAACATTGTCGCCTGGTTTCCTAAGGCAGAACCCATTTCCCGCAAGACATCATTGTGTAACGGACTTCCATTATAGTAGTTCATTGGCTGAACTAAAGGGCTACTAGGAAATACTGTTCTTCAGGCACCCACCTAGCCCACAAGCCTGTTTTGCTGTGAAACCTAATCCACTTGGTACATTTGAAGTAATGTATAATATATTCTCTGAGTGTAGGTAACCAGGTTTCTTCTTAAATGCACTACCTTCAGGCCAGTAACGTTTATTCAACCTTGTTAATGTGGTATGCATTAAGGGTCAACCAAGTGTTACTATTGTAATCTGCACCATATCATGAAAACCTATAATTTCACTTTTGGGCTGTGTAGTAATAGTTGGAAATGATATGTAAATAAACCCAGTGCTACAAATTTGAATGTGCATTTCATGTTTGGTGTGAAATGTCTACCAACTTGGTGTGTACAACTTTTCTGATAATGTTTTGGTTGGGGGTTGGGTGGCAGCTTCAGATGACAGAAGAATGATCAAAAACATGCACAGTTGACGTTCTACCATAAGCGCCTCTTCTGTTTAGATTGTACAGCATCCTACCATACCAATAAAACAAAAATATTTTTTGTGTTTCTGTGTTCTGTCCACATTTCTGTTTTGCTCTTAAACCAATATCTTAAATTGGATTGAAGATGGTGGTATTGCAAAGCCCAAAGTGAGTTTCATTGAGAAAATGTATGTGAATTGTAATGTTTTGCTTAATTTTGTCTAAAGTTTGTTATTCTAATAGTCACATTGACAACATGTTTAACTATACATTATAAGTATTGATGGTGGTTTTCCAAGACACCTTAAGGGGAATGCATTTATTGTCGGTCTGTATAAGAGTGTCTGCTAAATGTAAAAGTGAGTGAACCTCTAAAACTGTGGATAATGTTCTCCTAACTACAATGTAGAAACAGTTTCTAAGGACTAATCTGTTAGTGGCCACCAGTTACTGTAGAGCTTGATGTGGGTGGTTGGTTTTCTCTTATTTCCAAGGTCGTGTGTCTCCCAGAGGGCAATATCAGCCATATAAAGCAGCTACAACAAGGAATGCAGTTATCCCAGTTACATTTCATTATGGGAATTATGTTACATTGCTGACAGACATGTACATTCAATGTTAGCTAAAAGTACAGTTCTAAAACCACATTTCTGTATGAAACAAATCAGTGCTTTAAAAACAAACGGAAAATGACTCGGTGTAGCACACACAAAAAAAAACATTGGCTGTATAAACATTGCCAACATGTTACCAGTATTATTAATTATGTTACTAATTGTTTCAGACTGAAACTAAAGTGTTCAACCTGAAAGGCGTGGTCCTCACGTTCATACAATCAAGGCTTTGACATCACGCAGGTGATCGACCACTGAATCTTGATGAAAGACGGCTGGAGCGCTTGAAAGCGAAATTACGACAAGACGCGAGCCATTCTACCTACTAAAATCGAAGTTTTAGAGAACGTTTACGAACTTTTTATGCCGTTGTTAATGTTAATTAATATTATGTAGAGCGCCTTTTATGTTTTGGGATTAAGAAAGTTTTGTAGGTGTTTTGCAGAATGGCCTCACATCAGTTTGGTTTTCTCGAGTTGCTTGTTTCGTCTGTCTTTATATCGATGTTTACGATTGATGGTAAGTGTCCATTTGTCGTCTAGTTTTATTTTGTAAGACAAATAATCCCATTCGTGTAATACTTAGTCATTACGTGAACCCAAATGGTGTATGATTTAATGATTCTGACCCATATTTCTGGCTAATATAATGTTTGTTTATTCCATTGTTCTTTCACTGTAAACCATAGGGGTGAACTGTGTATTGACCATTCGCCCGGGGCCCTCCGTGGTCAATGCCACTGTTGGCAGCAATGTGACTCTGGCAGTGAAAATCTTGGGTGCCCTTGATCCTATGGTCACATGGAAGATGGGGAGTTTACCAGTGGTGATCTGGACCCTTGCCTCCGGTGTTGCTCCGGCCGTATCCGACTCTAACCGCGACGTCTTGAAGATTCAGGCTGATGGTTCTCTCTTATTTCAAAATGTGTCGCTTGCCTACAGTAACACTTACACACTGGACGTCGTTAAGGTTGGAATGGACACAGTCTCGACCCAATTCTCTCTCAGCGTTTTTGGTGGGTACCCAAAGGCTTGTTTTAGGGGTGTTTAGGGGCCTATTACACAGAGTATAGTTCCAAAGCATCGTAAACCTCCCTCTGCCCTCCACTACAGACTACATCCGGAATGTTTCAGTGGCCGTTCAGACTGCTGACGCCATAGAGGGAGCGGAGAACTTGACTCTGCAGTACAGTTCCGTGCCAGGAGAGCCGTCCCAGTGGTGGTGGTATTTCAACGGTGTGCTGATACGGAACAGTTCCCACTACACAGTTGCCCAGAAGAGCCTGGTTATCTATCAGCCCAACCGGACTGACGCAGGACGTTACACGCTGCTCCTTGCCAACCCTTTCAGTGCTGTCACCACTCATAGGAACATCACTGTTCTCTGTAAGATGGGGTTTCTCTGAATGTTACTCTTTGATGTATTACTCAGCTTTCATTAGACTTTGTTAACTGCATCTTTTGAACACATTGCTACATGCATATGTCTTGGTTTGTTGTTGAACTTTTGAATGTAGACCTTTTTGGAACAAGTTCTCCTGTCAAATTCAGTTTTCCGCTGCACTTCAACTGGTCTATGGCATTCGCGTTTTAAGGTGGCATGTGTCCACTTTCTTCCTCCTCACCCTGCATGCATGGTAAAAGTGCTTGAGTGCCGTGCTTATATTTAAGTGATGTACGCCATTTGAACTGCTGTCTGATATGCACTCAAACTCATACTTGATTATTTCTGTCTGTGGTCCACTGTAGATGGACCAGATGAGCCTGTGCTTGGTCTCAGTCCGTCGCAGGCGTTCTTTGTGTCTGGAGACTCCCTCTCTCTGTCCTGCCAGGCGGAGGGTGTACCGCTGCCCTTGGCCTCCTGGCTGTTTCGGGGTCAGACCATTGGTTCCCAAGGAGGACGTCTCAATCTGACTGGTGTCCAGACCAGCCAGGGGGGCATGTACACCTGTGAGCTTTTCAATGAGCACACAGGAGTACGCCGCAGGAAGAATTTGACAGTCAATGTTTACGGTACATTGTTAGCATGTTGACGTGTTGCTTGGCTTTGACCTACTTGTTTTCTGAGGTTTGATATCATTGATCTTTACACCTGAATGGGCCAATCGAACTTGAGTAGATTATTACGTAATTAAACCCATATTGTAAAGTCATTGCCTCACATCATCCTGGACTTAAAGACCACACACAGCAATATTGTTCCCATGCTTAAAGCAAAAGACAACTTCACTGTATGCCAATGAATAGCTGGTATAAAGCTTGCTTTGATGAACACACACACACACACACGCTAATGGCAGCCTGCGTGTCTGCATCCAACCGGGTGCCTGGCATCAGTGTAGGGTGCCAATTAACCCCCTCACCTTACTTGACAGAGCGGCCGGCCGGCAGCCCACTATGCTCAGTCTATGCATCCAATGGAAACGCCGACCTGCAGTTCAACTGCCGCTGGCCAGGGGGGACCCCAGAAGCCTTGCTGTCCTTCCCATCCTTGAACACCACCAGCGGGGCCGGCGACTTCAGCTTGACCAGGCCTGCCTCCCAGGACCTTAATGGAAAAACGGTCCTCTGTAGGGTCAACCACCCTCTCCTTCAGACACAGTGTAATGTTACCCCAAGTGAGTCACTGATGCTGTCTTTCTAACAATATTTACATTACCTTTTATTGATCAATCATGCCTTCATGTTCTACGTTGTCTGTGCCAATTGTCTTTATTTTGGGGCTTATCGTGGGTCATCAGGGTTAGTGAAGTCTCACTTACTTGACTATATTTCTCAGGTAGAAGTACTCCATGCCCATGTCTGAGCAAGAAAAAGACATATCCCATATCTCTTCCTCTGCTTCACACGGTGTAAGAACTGGTGTAACTAGTTATTTCTCCACAGGTGGTCCTGCAGATATTCTTCCGATGATCACCACTGTCGACCAAGGTGGTAAGATAGTAGTCAACATCCAGTGCCACAGCCAGGCCATGCCCAAGGCTCTGGTCACATGGTTCCAAGGGAGTGAGATCCTAGCCAATGGGACCAATTACCAGATCAACGATGACGCCACACAGCTCAGCGTCCACAATTTCAACCACAGCACTGCTCACCTGTTTACTTACACCTGTAACTGTAGCAACCCCCTGGGCAGCACTGCAAAAGAGACTCAGCTACTGGGTATTGTAGTTCTGTGAATATAGACTGGTGTTTTTCATCTGGCAAGTGGCAAAATGTAGTGCTTTTTTAAAGTTTGAGTCACAATGAAATTCGGGCTGTGTTTGGTACTAAGCATTTTGTTCTTTAAGACTACACATTTTCAACCAGATACAGTAATGCAATGTGATCTCTATGCTTTGCACTGGTTTGATTAAACCGTATTTACTGGACTGGGACAGTGTGTTACTGGAGACTTTTAGAGTTCTGGGACTGTAAAGACAGGACTTTCTTTCTACACAAAGCTCTCCTTCTCATTCCTCTCCAGGCCCCACCATATCATATTCCCGTCTGTTTCCTAGTGGAGATGGAACTGCCGTCACAATCACCTGGGAAGTCCCTCCCACCTCTGTGATTACAGGTAAAGCTGCTATTTTGGCTAGGTTCTCAAATGTTTTTGGAAAGATTTATCTGTAAAATGCCACACTTGCAACTCCAAAAACAGTCAATTTGTAACCAGGGTTCCTCAAACTGTTTGTTAAATGGCTTTTCACTGCTGAACAAGTTGCCTAGGTGATACTGCTGTGGGTGCAACTCCAAATAGAGGAGATGGGGGGTGTAAATATTGCTGACTGCCTGAGATCATGTGAACCAAATGGCCTTGAGCTAACTTGTTGTCCCCTGAAGGAGGAACCATTTTGTCGTGTGTATGTACAGCATTACTCGTGTTGGTGGCTGGGAGCCTTGTAGATCATGTGTTATCATTGATAAAAGCTTAAATGTCAGAATACTAGTGTACTGGTTTTCCTGTGGTGTGCAGTATCTAGTATAGGATGGGACACCCCTTTTAATGCACTTCTCTGGACTTCCTCCTTGCACATTATGCTACTATACAGTCCATATCTGCATTTTTATTTACTTTTTTTTTTTTTACCTGATACCACTTACTGTGTTTTGTCTTGCACCATAGAAAATTCCTTGTATGGGTAAACCTGCTTGGTAATAAAGCTGATTCTGATTATTCTGCTTTCAGAACAGCCTGAATTCACAGCATGGGATTTAGTCTGTTACTTAGCTTGTATATTCTGAAAATATCTAATAGTCTAAACCAGACAATGCCATATCTATACAGGCTGGATTTGTTTTGAGACTAAATCTGGTCTTATAGCAATTAAGTTGTGCTTTTGCTTGTTTTTATATTTTTCTGTTACAAGCAAAATTCCCACCCCGATTGGCAGAAATTCCTCAATTGATTTAAAAAAAAAAAATGCAGTGGTTATGCTATGAAATACAAGTCTGTACCATCACACAAAACTGTATGGATTCATGCTATTTTCCCAAGGTTCCGGTCTGGCCATCTGCACCTGGAATGGCATTTGGTCCCAAATGTATGATTACAGTCTTGATTTGTTCCGTTTACGATCACATGCCACTGTAGATTCAAATTCTTGTTTGAGTAACTACTCCTCCTGACCTTATTGCTTGACCTATTGAGTTGCAGCCGTGTTGTGTTAACTAATGGGCATACCTAGTGGTGGCCTTCTGACATTACTACTCACACCCCTCTACTTTACAGGATTTGACATCCAGATGAGTGGGCCAGACCTTCTAGCCAAAAGTGCAAGGTTGGGCCAAAAGGCCACAGACCACTTCCGTACTATTCAGCAGAAACCCGGTACCTTCCGGAGCACCAACATCTCAACTCTAGATCCCAAATCCACATACCAATTCCGGGTCATTCCTTTTGCTGGGAACATTCAGGGAAATCCATCTGGGGTGCAGAGGCTTGGACCAGGTAATTGTTCTGACTAGAAACCGTTAGTATTCAGGTACGTGTCATTTCCTGTCAAGTCTTTGGGATCATGGATGTTTTAATAGGGATACATTGTTCTCCCCAAATGTCCTCTTTTGAAGGTCTGAGCCAACCCCAGATCATAGGGCTTGCTGCTGGGATCCCTTGTGGGGTCCTCCTCCTGCTCCTCCTCATTGGCCTCATCTGCCTTTGCATCTGCTGCTCCAGGAAGAAAAGTAGGTGCTCTGCTCTCAATCTGCCTAATCTTCCTTTTCATGAGCGCCCTTGTAATCAAGTGTTTTTTTACTGTGAAAGAGTCTGTCTCCATTTCATAGGCAAAGCAAACCGATATCCCGTGGCCAGAGTGGTGGAGAAGGTAAAGTAAGGAAAGGGAGGGTGTAAACTGTCATGTTCTTGCCAGTACTGTGGAACTCCTGTCATGTCCCCCATGCAGGTGGTGTCCACCCAACTGAATATTCACCCTCCTAGTTCCCTATTGACTGGAGGGCTCAAAACCCAGCCTGGTTACGACCAAAACATGGTAATTCGCTGAGCGTTTTCGTGGCATGTACTAACATCTGTTAGTTAGAATCTATACCGTGAGGTTGATTTTGTGTATTTTCTTTCCAGGCTCCAGTGGAGCGGTCCGTTCCGCTCCCCAGATTTGTTTCCCCTCCCCACGTGAGAACTGCCACTATTGTTTAACGGGCAGAGAAGAGTAGTAAAAACCGACGTCTATAAATGTCACCATTTTGTGTTTCTTGTTTTCACTGATCTATGATGTCTTTACCATTTGTATACATGTTCCTAATATTTTAGCACATGCAATGATCACGTCAGGACATTTCAAACAAGGCGATTCTTCCCTCTATGTAACTGCACTTAATTTTTAATCAAGTTTGTCAACTCATTTTGGACCTTATTTGTACAACTATCTTGAGTCCCGCCTGTCTTTGCCTGGTATCCATGAAACTGTTTTTGTAAACGCTGTTCTAATGGAGATCAGCAAGTTTGTACCTGTATTTATTTTCAATAAACCTGTATAACCCATTTTGCTGAATCTGTATGGGTTAATATTATAAAGGCACCTTTAGTAAACAACATCTCTTTATGCAGCACCTGAAACTGGACAATGTAATCATCCTCTAATGCTGCCTAACAATGCCCTGGAGGTGTAAAATCAATTCAATTTATGTAGCAACAAACGGTTTTCCCAATTCTGGTCCTGGTGACCCCATGGGTGCATGTTTTTGCTCTAGCTCTCACACCTGATTCCAATTACTAAGTTAATGGGTGTAATACAATAATCAAGTGTGTAAGTGGTAAGGCAACATTTGAAACTGGTGTTTTAACTGACAAGATTGGGTAACACTTCAATAGACCAAAGTGGTTTGTCATACTTCATATATGAATTTGTAAGCAGTAATGTTCTTCTATTCTGACTTTATTTAAATGGTTTTCTTCAAGCCTCCAATGGACTGTGACTTTCTCTGACTTACGAAAGTATGAGGCCAATTTGCTGATGTCTTAAATGAGAACCTTAGTTGCTTGATGCTTTAAAAACTGTACCACAGAATTGATTCTACAGCTCTGAGCAAGTCTCATACAAAACAGCACGACGTCTTCTGCAATCTGGCATTTATGCTGGACAATCTGTAATGGCCATCCTATGGTGTTATTGTGTCAGAATTGCTTTGCATGGTCATATGTTGACAGACATTTTACAGGACCTTATGGCACAAACACTGTTCCCTCTTGATGTTCCAATATTCCCAGATAATGCCCCCAAACTCACTGCTAAACCAATTCAATGAACGCCAGGATGACATCAAATGCCTTTCATGTCTTTTCCAATCACCAGATCTGAACACCAATGAATGTTAATGGGAATTTCTGGTAGTACATTTCTGTCTATTTCAGCTTTCAACCCAATCCTAGATGCGTTTCTTCTTGAATGTGCTATATCTTGCTTCACACAGTTCAGGACTCGTATGACAGCAGTCCAAAATGAATTGGATCGGCTCATAAAGCAAACTGTGGCCCTACACCTACTTCAGGTATTACTGCTGAAGTAAACAAAAAATGTCAGTTGAGTGTTTATTTACTACCCATTTAGTTCTAGAAAGTTTGTATGTCTGTGTGGTTTCAGTGGTTACTTTCTGGCCGTGGGTCAGTGGTTACTTTCTGGCCGTTAATGCCTTGACTGTCAGGCAACACTGTCAGGCAACACATCTGATTTCCAAGAGCGACAGTTATATGGTCTCCGAAACCCAGAAGACCACACAAGGCCTATAAACTTCCCTTAGTCAAGTTATGCCTCACTTGTGTCTTGTGTGGTCTCCATTACCCCGGACCTGGGGGCTGGTCACTAAGACCCTGAGGACCGCGCAAGTGTTATACGTGTCCCTTTAGGCCTCGGTCAAGTCTCGCAACCCCGGGACCTGGTCATGAAGACTGCAAGGGGAGCGCAAATCTCGTGGCTGGTCACGTTGACCCCCAGGACGGCGCAAGGCCTATATGCTTACATTACCAACTTTCTGGGCAGCGCTCGGTCAGGGCTATGTGCTTCCCTTAGTACCGTCACTAGGTGACCCTGTCTCGTACGTGGCTTGTCATAACGCCAAGGTTGGTTGGTCTGGATTTCTCACTTTTGTTTTTGTTAATCATGAAGCAATGCTTCCATAAACAAGCCAGTTGTATGGTGATTCCTTCTTATGCCTCATGTTTGGTGGTAGAAATATAAATTAACGTATTCAGAACGTACTTTCAGTGTATTTTCATTGTATTGTTTTCCACTTATGCGGTCACGTTGATCATGAGAACACTCAGAAAACATCTGTCCGCCTGCTCTGCTATTCAAGGTAAGCTTCCTGTTTTCTGCAATAAAAAAAAAGAAAACTGGTTGATACCGCTAAGAACTTTTCTCCTTATTTTGTCAAAGTAGTGTCTACTTACTGTGCCTCTAGTAATGAGAGTTTCTAAGTGGTTACACACATCACTGTGTTGTGTCCCTGTGGGTGTATACTAAGATAAAGAATACTGGAACACTTGAGAAAACGCACAGTATTTTATCTCTTTACAAGATAAACAATGTGCCATCTTGTTTAGAAACAATCTCTAAACTTTTCCCACCAAATTGCTTGCACATTAGTGCCAGCAGATTAAATGTGCTATCAGCTGTTATTTTGTTCTGTTATCACAAAATATTTCAATAAGTATAAAACAGTAATTAACTGGGGGAGCCCCCCACTTAATGTCATCTCACATATTTATTTATTATTATAGTCACCAACCTACAGTTCTTGCAGTTCTTGCAACAGAGACATGACAAGTATGAAAATGTGTCTCGTTTTCGATTGCGTTTTTGTTTTGAACGCACGTTTTAGGAAATATTTACGTTTTTGTGGCAAAAAACATTTCCACACTGGCCGAAGGGCAGCTAGCCACACTGAACGTTGCCTAGGGACTTACGTTAGTCAAACTTTCCAGAATAAGGCCATAATAATGGATGACGGTTCTGAAGTTGCAGATAATGCTAGCTAGCTACAGTACTGTTTATGAAGTGACAATTAATGGCACTGACTTGTCGTCCCCTGCTCCTTCACACACCCCAGCGCATACACACCCAGTGACATCTGGTATCAGTATTCTAAGATACCTGTGGTGTAGAACGTAGCAAAGCAGAACGTTAGAAAGGGCAGAACCACGTACTCCCACTGTTCCTTCTCCCTGTGTCTCTTGTTGTCCTTTTTCAGATTCAGCACCAAGGCCACAGATTTCCGCGAGTGGGGAGCCGAAAGAGGGAGGTGTCCTCAACATTTCCTGTTCTGCCCTACACACCTGCCTTTTCCTCCCTCTCGTTTGGAGAGACGGTTCAGCCACAACGAGGGGGTACAGCGGCATTGGCACTTCCTCGCCACCATCTTGTTTGTAGCCAGAGCCGAGGATCATGGAGGAACCGTGGCGTGTAGATTGAGGCGAGGTGGTGCTCAACATCAGCTGTGAGTCTCCGCTGTAATCACTTCAACCTCCTGTCACTGGTCAAGTTGTTCCCCTTCACTCTGTCATGTAATTGGAACAGTGAACCAATGGGTGACATTCTAGGTCTCCACAGCAGATGGGGCTGTAATCACAGTGTAGGAGCTTTGCCTATCAGGGTGGGGAACTTTCCAATACAGTTTGGAACCAGCTTGGAATTCAAAAGCAATTCTCCTTGAAAGAATGAATGAACTAAATGTATAGGCTTGCTAATATTTATAGCCTCTCTTTTTTTCAGATGGGCACAGGTCTGTTAGGGTTTTCGGAGCCAGCACTTTGATCCTGGTTGGCACTAACCTGTCCCTGTCCTGTATGAGCAATGCCAACCCCCTGCCAGCTCCTTCCTTTGGTACCTGCTGAGAGATTACCTGATAACAACCCTGAACTACACAACAGAAAGCATTAACCTCAGTCTTGGAAACAGATGAGACCGGCCTCCACCGCACAGCTAATAACTCTCTTGGGAGGTCCAAGTCCCCAGATCTTGTGTTAATGGCAGAATGTGATTTTGATCTGAGGTTTACTTATAAGATTTTTAATTCTTTGTTATTAAATACAATCTGTTCCTGAGGAAGGTTTGGAAGGGGGTTAAACCAGAATGTGTAACTTAGAACACTACAAAGGGCAAACCATGAAAGAGGGCAAATTGACTACTACTGCTAAAATATGGACCCGAGTTCCCCGGCTCTGGTTTAACAATCAGCCACCTGAAACAGAACCACAATTTTATGGTTTTCTGGGCTGCAGAAGGCACCAATAAAAACGTCGACAACATCTATGGCCATGATAAATGCATGTTGAGTGTACCTGTGAATACATATTAATTCAGTGTATTGTGTGTGGGTTTATATATAGCTTTTGTGATAATTTAGGGGGGCACTGTGTTGATCCTGCTATTATTAGCTAGTCCAGGGAGGTTTAGTGTGGGAGGATAGTATTAGCTGGTCCAGGGAGGTTTAGTGTGGGAGGATAGTATTAGCTAGTCCAGGGAGGTTTAGTGTGACTAGATAATATTAGCTAGTCCAGGGAGGTTTATTCATGTTATTACAGTAAAAATCTTATATATGGCTACATTAATATAAAAGTTTTTTTTTACAACAATGCTCTTACTTTTATTCTAGTAAGAGAACATTTTACTATGTGCTGAAGGATGACATTTCCCCTGTGTTTTCCACGTTCATCATTCACTTGCCTGTTCCGTCAAGGTGTCCATCAGCCAGCTACGAGGCAAATATCTTGAGGGAGAGAAGGTCACTCTTTTTTTGCCTGGTTGGCTCTCAACCCCCAGTCACAGGTGGTACGGTGTGTTTGAATAATATATATTGTTTTCTAAACGCTTGTAATAAAAACTCATACTCCTCCACTTCCTATGTGCATGCATTACTCATTTGTGAGTTTCTACTTCACCAAGAGGAATGCGTGAACATGACACATCAGCCACTCAGGAAATCTAAGGCTTTAATTTACCACAGATTTATAGACCGGTTCTAGTAACCGTTCTAGTTACCAAAAAACATGCAGATATATTTGCATTTGGATAAATATTAGGAGTTGAGCCATTTTGAGTTGGAATGTTAATGTATAATGTGACACAACATTACAAATATAGCCTTTTACTGTTGATTTTTCTTGATATGTTTACGTTTACATATTTTATGCTGGATATTTAGATGATTAGAATCACACTATATTAATGTAGAAGTAGATTGAACCATGGCCTCTATGGGCATAATATATCAAGAGGCAACAGCTCCAGGATGTTACCCTGTAATGACACTAATGACTAGACAGACATGATCATAGCCATGATGCACTGGATGAGGTTTACCTGAAGGAGGACTGTTTGAAGATACTTGGAGAAGACCAAAACAAATGAAATGATGTTACTGTAGTTACTGTGAATGCTCATTATTATTATTATTTTCTTTGTTCAGTCAGCCCAGAGGACTGAAATCAATGGGTTCGATGTCTCTAAGGCTTGGAGGACAATGGGAACATCATGAATTGCTGTTCTCTGTACACGTTACTATTAGAGTTACTGTGAAATGTTTATATTTTGTCTGTTGTGAATGCATGTTATTATGTCAAATGTCCTACAGCGGGTGAAATAAGTATTGAACACGTTGTATTGGCTTAACATGCCTTTTTGTAATTCCCTTTCTTCATGTGTTCAATACTTTTTCCCTGTGTCATTTCACATTATTACACATAACGTAATGTCTGATCTTATTTGTTTTGGTTTCTTTTTTTTTTGAAAGGTTTATTTGGGAATAGAACAATAAACCATTTATTAAAGATTGACTTGCAAGGAGAGCCTAGTTCCCTAACACCAAAGTGACAGGTGGCCAAATTCCAAATGATCTAAGAACAATACAGTGATACAGAACAGATGGTCAAAGGGTCACAGGACTCAAAATACAGATAGTTGTCACTAACAAACACATACCAGATCCTTTGGCTCTGTCCAAAGTGTCTTTCTGAATACTAAAATAGACTTATACAGTGTATGATCAATTAATACATTCAGATTAGCAAAACTACTCCTACAATGTCTATGTGCTGGCCTGAGAATATATCTTTAATCTAGTTGTTAGCCTGAGAATATACCTTTAATCTAGTTGTTAGCCTGGGAATATACCTTTAATCTAGTTGTTAGCCTGAGAATATACCTTTCGTTTATGTGCTGGCCTGGGAATATTTTCCTGTTTAGTAGCGCATACTTCCCTGTGGCTAGTATCGTTAACCGACACACAGTATTATTGGCTTGGCTGAAAGTGCACATTAAAGTGTTAAAATCCAATGTTTTGCTGTGACACACACTGACAAAGTAAAATCAAACATGGAACATCAATATTTGCAGACTACATTTTTACCACACCAATGACTGTCCTTTGTTTTACGAAAAAAACACTAACTTCCTGCATCTCAACACCTAATTTTAATATTTTCTTGGGGCAGTGTGTCACGACTTCACGGTTTGTCTTCATTTAATTCAATGTTCAGTGTATACGCTACATGTTATTTGTATTTCGTTTTGTTAGTTCTGCCTTTTCTTTACGTTTACAGTTGCGTATAGTTTGTACCTGTTTATTGGATTAAATCACCTTTACTTTTGAAAGAAATGTCTGCGTATGGTTCCAGCCCACAACACAGCCGTGACACAGTGCTTAATGACCCAAACTACACCCAATCCACCGCTAGACCCAGTCCAACTGTCTACCAATTTAAGACCATCTAATGTGTCGGGATTCATGCTTCCTATAAAAATGCATTTGTTTAGAGTCTGAATCTCGCCTGTAAGATGCAATACCTAAGATAAAACAGTAAAACTGTACATGTGACAGTGTGTTTTTGTGTGTGAAAAAGTGAAGAGAAGAGAGTTAAATTAAACCTATGATGTCATGTGTAGGCTCTCTAAGTGCGGATCTGTTCCCATGGTCACACCCAGTCCACAGATGACTGTGTCCCTACAACTGAAAGAAAGTGTGCGTTTCAGCATGTTGCATTGACCGCCCCTAGTACTGCAAGGCTATGCACATCCAATGTTCCAGAAACAACAGAAAAGGGACAAGGTCACACTGCTGGCTTGCCTCCGTGCCCCCCAACAGTCACTGTTCCATGCTATTAACCCAGCCCCCCCCCCATACTGGCCCTGTAGGACTCAATGGGAAAGAACCACGTGCCTCTGTGCCCAACAGCTCAAGTGCATTTGTTCTCTCTGCCGATTGTTTTAAAGGATTTTGCCTCCATCAACAAAAAAGCAGAGGGAATAACTTTTTGGAATTCAGCCTAGGGGGTTCTCTTTGACGCTTTGCTCACTTCGGGCTTGCATACTCTCTCCTTCTTTCCCTGCGGAAAGATTTACGCTTAAGAGGGGTTAATTTATCCTGAAGAACTCAGGTAAGACACATGCATCTGGGTGCTTTAGACCCTGTCCGGTTGTCTTGACATATTACGTGAATAGACTAATATTTAGGAGTACAGTAAATCTACATGTAGTAAAGAACTGCAGCCATTGTAGGGCACAGGTGGGCCAAAAGAGACAATTCTGGCTGTGGAGAAATATATTTGGGGAAAATACAATAAGAGGTGTTTTGTTTATGTTAATTCTTAGTAGAATATATAGCCTAAATTCTTATTCAGTAATTTCAGTATACCTTATGAATTCAGTGCCTTTTTAATCATTTTGTTTTACCATTCATAACCTTGAGAAACAAATAACCATTTTGTCATTCTTCAGATATTGACCTTTGTGCTTGACTAGCAATCAATACACATTAAAGATAAGCGCATTTAATACAAAAATGGAGAGCAAAGATGGATGCCCAAGTTGTTAGGGATGCATTGGTGTCTCCCATACATAATGCATTTGTGATTAGCATGTTTAGTTTGAAATACCAGATAGAGACAAGGCTAATGAGTAAGCCAGTTGGCTGTTCATATTCTTCTGTCATAAAGGAAGTGCTATATGCTAGCTATTTGATCAGGAAACAAAGTTGTTCTGAGGGGGTTGTGATTCTTGTCTAGGTTGCTCTGACTCAGTAAATTCCACCCAGCTTTTATGTCCATCATTACATTTGTTGCTTTTACAAGATAACAAGATGACAACCCTCCACTCTCATTTTGCAACAATGACTGTAGATCCTTCTGTAGATCTTCGGTTGGTTTGTGTTTGCAGTTTGCATGTTTTTTGCATGTAATCAAAGGTCACACATTGTTAGCTGTTTACATTACATACCTACGCACATTTAGCTCTACTCTAACATCAGCTTGTGATCTTTATCATGTCTGGCAGCAAATAATTGATCCAGCCTATCAAGATCCCCTACAGATTTTTCCCCAAACCAACGGCATTACAGAAAATATGTGAACTTGCGTTTAAACCACTGATTTTGTCTCCCCTTTGCTACTTCATCTAGAGTGCCAATAGGCAGGCTCTTTGCATCCTCACAATGAACACATTAGTTGTGTCTACAGACACATGTAGCACATTAAATGTGGCCTCTGGTGGTCAACAGGGGTGACAGATAGCAGATGACTGGCAGTTAGAGCGGTAGGCCAATTCCAGAAAGGTTGCTACTTCATAAAGTGAAAAAGATCCCATCATACCCACAATGAGTGTTCTACAAAGAAGGGCAATGTGAACACTAGCACTTATCACCTCGCGACGATGAGAAGAAAGGTCAACATTTGTAATTCGCTGATGAAACCAGTTTCTTTCCCAGGCGTAATCACTAACATGTAGGTTTGTGTAATTACTCAAACATAAACCTAACCTTAACCTTAAAAAAAAGATTTGCACAAAATAGGTCTCTTTGTAACTACAGAGATATTACCTGTGCTACTGAATGTAACGTGTGTGTCCACATGTCTGCAAATAAAGGAGTTACTGTGTTGTTTCATCGAGTTTGTGCTGAGTGTGTTGCACTTCGATGTTGCAGAGTAAAAAAGCGATGCCTGCTTTGTCTGCTTCTATGCACAAATTATGCTTTTGTCTAGTCCTGTGTAAGGTACGTCTCCTGTGTGCCTAGGGTCAGTTCTGTTAGGTAAATACATGCTTCAATTAAAGGTTCCATTTTTGTGAATAATTTAATTAAATGGCCAAAGGGATAAACAACAAAGGCAGCTTGTTTTGGTTTTCAGCCTACGTTTAGGTTCAGTGCTTTTTTCTTCAATATCTCCAGCCAAGAGCATCTAGGTTTTTATTGATCAAACCCATATTTCCTTATTACTAGTAATGACAGACAAACAGCTTTTAGATGTAGCTGGCTTGCCAGAGCTGCCATATATTTTTGCATCAATTCTTTTCACCAGTAAACCATCATGTATTTCGTCAGATAACATGGCATAACATGTTTCACATGTTTGTATTCTACTCTGAACATTACTACTATGAATGCTTTGTAAAACCATTGATGTAAATATAATTGACAAGAAGACATTTATCAAACCCTTTCTGTGAATACACATACAGTAACCAAGCATTATTACACTGTATAAAACAATATACAGTCTTGTAATAGTTCGAATTCATATTATAAGTGTGGCACAGCTTGTGCAGCTGTGGGAACAATGTATAGAGCTGTGTCACCAGCATAGCAATTAAATGCATTGATTTCATAAATATACAGTGCACAATGTAGGACCCAAAATAGAACCTTGTGAAACTCCTTTGTGGACTACAAGAAATTCATAATATAATGACATCAGATAAAAAAGCATGAATTATGTCGCAACGGTAATTTTGATCTGCTGTATTGAACGTCTTCGATGGCCCAAACAGAACAACACAGCTTAATTTCTCGTTGCTAAAAAGGACCTGTGGATACCAGTGCCTCCAGGATTTCAGCACGGTGCGATAGTTACCAAGGACACTAGAGTCTCCACCCCTATGCACCTTGTGAGAGAGCATGAGCAGGCTTCCACACTTTAGGTATAATCACGGTAATTAAGATTTTGTCACGTCACCGCCTAGTGGAGGCCACTCCCCTGTGCGCGTGGCACCCCGGCGTTCGACGTCGCCGGCCTTCTAGGCACCACTGTCCGTGTTTGTCTTGTTACCCATGTCCTGTGAACGCATCCCTCCCTGATTCCAAACAGCTGCGGCTCATTGCCTGCCTATTTAATCCCTCATGTGTCTTGTCTCTGCGTTC
>JACXGK010000381.1:0-26717 GCA_016801125.1 Novumbra hubbsi
ACACTGCAACACGGCTTGCCCATGCAGTTAGAGCCATACACTGCAACACGGCTTGCCCGTCACACAGGAAGCAGAACAGGTATTAATCAATGCAGTGGTCATCTCCCATTTTGGTGACTGCCAATCTTTGTTAGGACTCCCCCCTTGTTCCAACAAAACCCAGTAACGGATCTAGAACGTTGCAGCCGGCCTGTTCTCCCATCCCAGGTTCTCCCAAGTCACTCACTTCACTCTGTTTTCAGATTTAAGCTTTTAGATTTAAATAGCATGTTTGCACATCATGTGGCAGCCAGCACTTTGTTTAAATGTCCTAAAATGATTAAATCACTGTCACAACATAAGGTAATATGAGTCATGTAGGAAGAATTGCCGGTACAGTGTGATTTACAATACGTATTTAGCATGCTTACTCTCAGGTTTTAATTGTTTTCCCGAGTTGGTTACACCAATGTTGATTCAAGTATGTGTGTGTGTGTGTGTGTGTGTGTGTATGTGTGTGTCAGATGGAATTAATCGTGTTCTAAATACTGTACTATGTTTAGAAGAAACAAAATCCTAAAAGTCATTCCAGTTCTAAAAACATTCCTAGAGCTGGTGAGATGTGAGCTGGCGAAGCATGATCAGGCAGAAAGTCAGTGAATGAAATTGGACCAGTTGGTTGTGAACAGTTAATAAATGCCTGTGTCAGTGAGGAGTATAGCTACTAACCTTTTTAATCTGGCTCTTTGCAGGTGAGAAGTCAGCATGTAGTTTGAGACAGCGGTGGAACTGGATCAGGGCTTCAGTTTGAAAGCCCATCTCCAGTAATACATTCCCTTTACGAAAGAAAACCTACAACAAACCCACATTGGAGGGAAAAAACAGATGAGAGAAAAATAATGCACCTATATCCGTGAATGAGAAACTGAATATTACTGAACATAGACCTGCAAACACAACAGACTTCCAGCACAAGAACTGAAGAACAACGAAATACTGCTTACTTCTGCAATATTTGAATGCTACAGACTATGAAATACAAGATACAAGCCTAGCTAACATGACATAACAGAAGTATTTTGCAGTTATATATATATATATATATATTTCCAATGATTCAGTTACTTTATGACATAAGTAGCTGTTTGCATAATGTGGCCCGAATGACATAACATTTTTATGGAGACACTCCCTAAGCACCACAGGCCACTGTTTATAAGATAATGTAACATCTTGGAAGCTTACGCAGTGGAAACATCTGATGTAGATGTCGGGTTATTAAGGTGTAATAAACCTGAAGAGTGTTATGACATTGAGTTGTAGTTTCTGGCATCAGCAGACAGAATTCTTATGAAAAGCCAAAGCAGGTCCTGCTTTAGGTACATCAGCTATGCTGCACAGTAAATATTTTCCTGTTTCTAGGCTCTTACCACAGTGCATATAGGTTACTGTTCCCTCTGTCACATATTTTCCAGAGGCCCTCCCCTCTGTCCTGCATCTCTATTGCAGCTAGCATAATCGCATACGTTCTCATACATGTTCTCTGGGATGCAGTCCTTCAGCCCTGGTATGTCAGCGCTGTGCTCGATGAGCTTCACATGACACAATATCACGCAGTGGACCCTCACCTCGGTCCAGTTAGGGCGGAGGTTGCAGAGCTCTTCCAGGTCCTTCAGGGCTTCGGAGAACCTTGATAGACCCACACTTGCTTCCGCTCTCCACAACTTCAGACTGGCGTCAGCCGGAGCTACGGGAGCGAGGGAGAGAGAGGAGTACCAATGATATCAAAGAGGGGTTTCTGTGACACAAAACCTGCCCAGTCAGAATAGACCTATTCACCTCTGCGGACAACACTGGAGATCTAACAAAAACCTTAACGAGACAAAATGAGCCGCTACAACATGTTCCACAATAATCTGACCTCATAACCTGATCAAATTCTGTACTCCCTCACACAAAAACCTCCATTGTCCACAAATCAGCCCATCTTTTCCAGTATTTGATCAAGTTGGTTCATTGTTTATTCCTTCATTCTACTGTGGAGCCTCACAATGGTCAAGAACATCCCTAGTGCGGCCGTCCTTCAAGAAGAGGTCAACATATTATTTTATTGTAATAGTTAACATTTTATTTAAGGATGTTGTAGTGACCAAGCCCCCCATAGAAAGTTGTTTAACTCTCTGTAGATTCAAATGTAATACTGACAGACCATAAGTGCAACAACACACTCACAGTCCAGTATTACTAACCTGGTGGGGATGTGAAAACTAAAATTCCATGTTCCCTAACCTAAAAAAGTTACAGGGTTCTTGATTTAAGAAATGTTATGTGAAACCAATAATGAACAAACATGCATCAAACAACGCTTATTGCAGATTTGTATATTTCCCCCAATAAATGACCTAACATTGAGCATGCACCTGCATACATTTGTTTTGTCACCCACACAATGTATTAAAGCAGAGAACCAGAGAAATAAATCAAACTGTTGGTTGGGTGGGAGAAGATGGCAGACATGTAGGTGGTGCAATGCTAGAATAAAATGCAGCATATAGGTGAACCCTTATCGCTGGTGTTCTCCTATTATAGATTATATTCTCCTGTTACAATGCAACCATATATGTAATGGTATAAAAACGTTACAGAAAAAGACTCTGTAGATATGTTTAGTTGCCTGTCACCAGTGACTAAAGCAACTCTAGACTAAAAACACATTTAGTCTTATGTGTTTATGTATTATGAAGCTGCGTCCATGATTCCTAAAAATAATAATCAGAGCACAGGACAGTTTTCCCCTTTGCCTCTAGCTGGGGGCCAGAGAAGACGGGATCTTGTTTACGTATGGTTTCTCCTTTGCATGGTAGAGTTTTCACTTGCATTGGTGGATGCAGTGACTAACTGTACCATGTTCACAGACAATGGTTTCGATGTTCCTATGGCTCAAAAGAAAAACTTAAGATGTCAAGAATGGCCAAGATAAAGCCCGGATCGTTATCCCATCCTGCTCAGTAACTGTAGCTACAGAAGCAAGCCAAGAGAAAGGACAGTGGTTCCCAAAATTGTTGTTTGTTCAATGTGAGTTCCCTTTAAAAAAGCATAGCTAATATTATCATACAAGAACATAGAAAAACCAGAACTTGTTTGTAGGATATGATGATTTAGGTAACAACACAGACAAACTAAAACCTAAAACTGTCAAGCAGTGTCAATAAAGCCCAGAAACGCCCGTATATAGTTTCTAGATATACCTTCTTATAGGCCTGCTACAATAGAAATGCTCAGAGACATGGGGAACATGTGTTCAGGTTTTGGTTAGAACGCTGGTTGCAGGACTTCCTCCCACAAAGTGTCTCTTATGTCAGCCTGCTTGCCAGCATGAATAACCACAGGCCACAAGTACAACAGTGTAGCCTTTTTAAAAATATTTATAAAAAACGATCCTATAACTTAATATAACACTTGGATTTTACGAATGGTTGGATGGCATTTTGGGAAGGGTAAACATCTGTGTGAGGAGGGCTTGCGTAATTTATGTCGTGTGGTGGCCGGATTACACATTACATATTTGGGTATAGGCCGTCATAGTAACCGGGTTGATGTTATATAAGTACACATTGCCCCCAAACTTCCCAAAAGTTCACATATTGTTCTGAAAGATCCCCTTACCTAGCTGTATGGCTTCGTCAACGATGCGTAAAGCTTCAGTGAACTCGCTGGTTTTGAGTTTCTCCAAAATATCGCCCTTCATCCTCGTCTCTTCCGGGCAGCACTTCTCGACCACACTGAACAGCAGGACGTTGTTCTTAATGTTTTTGGAGTCTTTCTGTTTAAACCTCTCTTTGCAGGCTGGGCACCTGGATGGTAAAGAGTTTCCCAGGCACCTCCGGCAGAACGAGTGACCACAAGTCATGGTGGCCGGTTCACACATGAGAAACAAGCAGATAGGGCACTCAAGTAGATCCATGACGGGTTATGTCACCACAACCGGTGGGTTCTCTCTGTGGGTAAATAGTAAATTGAGAGGCGGTGCACGCTGGACGCTTTCTCTTCCAGGTTAAAAAGACACAGACGATGTCCAGTCGTTAACACACGTCATAGCCACATTGGGATAAATTAGGCAAAGACTGGGAAAACAGCTGTTCCTTTCTATATTCCTCGTCTATCTATTCATCATCTAAGCAACAGGAATCTATCAACAAAAAATACCATATAGTTCATTGCCTGTTGACATACCCCAATTCAACTCTTCGCTATCCTTTTAAGCAAAGACTTTGGTTTGAAACAACATCGTGTAATCATCTTCTCTTCCTTTGCAACATAAAAGTCCAATCGCCTCTGTGTTTCCCGCTAGGTTGCCAAACTCATTAACGTTAAATCCTGTGCAGATCAGCAGTTGTACAACGATTTATCTACGGTTTCGTACACTCTGTAAAAACCCAAGAGAAGTCAGGTTGTCGCCCTGTCACACATCACTTGAATAGAACGCAACAAAGCACAAGCGCTAGGGTAAAAACACGTTACCTTACATAAATAAAGATCACGTGACGAAAAGCATTGAAACCTATTGGTCGATAGACCGGCGTCCCACCCTGTTGTGAAACAGATTGACGCGGAGTTTTATAACATGCTTTTTCAGGTACATAGAGGACGTTACGGAGTCTTTGTGTGTTCAAAGTCAAAACAAGCGGAAAGAATTAAACAAGTTACCTAACATTACACCAAATGCTTATATGATCTGTTCCCGTCTTAATATAAATCACCGCCTGTGATTTTTCTGTTTCAGGTAGCCCATTTTCGCAAAAGCAATAGGTTCGTTTTACTTTGTTTCTAAATAGTTACATTGGGAATATTTAAAAACGTTAAAATGCTGAATAGTTTAGTACGTTTGCTATATACACGTTTACCTAATAACAATACGTAATTATTACAACACATGCCAGGACATATTGCTATTACTCAACCCTAAGATATGTGAATTTGTAACAACGAAGTAGACTAAATTCCCACTGTCATCCATATAGAACCATGTAAACATAATTTTCTGCAAGCTTCCCTTCCCTACATATTCGAAAAAAAGCTCTAAACTCTGACCTTAAACCCACTTCCCTGTCAAATATTCGTGGAGTAATAATGTTTTAATTCCTTGTTCATCATAACACCGTTACAGAAGGGATTGGTTGCATCCCTACTATATACAGGTTAGTAGGCCAATAAGACACATCATTTAATGTGAAGTCATCTAAATCTTGGCATACCTAGACGTCTGCCCTGGGTAACCATGTCCAGCCTGAAGTGCTGAGCTAGCTTACTGGTTATGCAGAAAGAGGCCCTCATTTAGGAAATGTGCATACGACAGAATTTGATCTTAAAATGATGGTACGATAGTTTTACAGACAGAGCTGGTGTTTATAAATATTATCTTTGTCGTCTCTCCCCACCATTAAATCAGAGATCATTTCTAAGAAGGTTTGATGAATGAGGGCCATTTTCTCTATCCCAGCTTGACCCTATTTGCTTTAGTTAGATTCATCAGGGCCTTTATTAAGTGAACAACTGAATTGGGTGTTGAGTAACGCCAGAACATACGAATGCACACATAGCATCTACAGAACCATATACAGTATGACTTCTCAGAGGCCACCTATTATTCAACATAATTTGTTTCACTATAGCAACCAGTTAAAAATATAGGTCTTTACTGAGAGTTTCCCCGGCCCAAAGAGATGTTTTCATAATTCTGGAGAGACAAGGCTGACTGTTAATCCTACCATTATGTATTATGCTTTCTGTTTAAATAAAGGCTGTCTGTGACAACACGCTTCACTGACATGTTGAATCAAAGAAATAGTATCTCTGCAAATCAAAGCTCACAGAAAAAAAAAGAAAAAAAGCAGTTGGTTGCATTTTCCAAAGACATTCAATAAGAAATCATGTTTTTTTATGTCAGGAATGGAAATGTTGCTTCATGTGTAGCTTTAAGTATATTATGATTCAGGCTGTGCAGGTCATCAATCCAAGCCTGTGGTCTTGAATTAGGATCTAGGTCAGTGTTTCCCACACCTGGTTCATGTGTTGCCCTAGTGTTACCACTTACACACTTGATTGATATAATCAACCTATTATCAAGTATTTTATCTAAATCAGGTGTCTGAGTGCTGGAGCAAAAACCTGCACCCTTTGGGGTCCCTGGGACCAGTATTCAAAAACACTGATCTAGCTAATGGTACACTGTATCTGACTGATGGTACACTCTATCTGACTAATGGTACACTGTATCTGACTAATGGTACACTGTATCTGACTGATGGGACAAACATGCATACATACAAACCTGACACACCAAAGCCCAGCAGTTCTTGCTTGGGCCATGTATTATAAGGTTTCCATTATCCAGAAACAAAATGCCAATGGCCAATCTCATGTTACTTAATGTCAGTTTGTGTAATTAAGTACATATGGTTACATGTTTCTTCACTGTACATAAGGCTAAAACAAACTGGGACATTGATAAGGGTCTGGTCGGTAAAGTATGGTACTTGCAATACCAGTCTTGTGGATTAGACTCTGCAAGCGTTTGTAAACTGAGACCAATTGCCATAGTTTTACAATGAAATGTATTCCCATTCCGGTTTGATACTGGATTTCAGCGGCTCAACAGTTAGGGGACCGTTTGTCATAATTTCCATTTCATAATGAGGCAAATGTTGTCAATAGGCGACAGGTCAGGAGTGCATGCAGGTCAGCTTAGTACACAGACTCCTTTACTACGTCGCCAAGCTGTCGTAAATCAAATTCAAAGTTAAGCATCCATTTTTCATGAAACAAGTTTCAACATTTGCAATGTTGTCTTTGTACTAGTTTCTATTGAATATAGGTATTAAATGATTTGTGCATCATTGTATCCTGTTTTTAAATACATTTTGCAGTGTCTCAACTTTTTGGGAAACAGGGTTGTATAATAAATAACCAATATTATACAGTTATGATACAAGACATAGGAATTTATTTATTACTTTATTTAATTAGGAATGTTAAAGTGACATTCCAAAAATCTAAACTCTCAGAGATGATGTGCATCTTTATAATCAAAGTATGTAAAACTCTGAAATAAGAAAACTAGTATAAAACTGAAGATTACTTTGTGATTACTACATTTAGCACTGAGAACAATTCAACCAAGACATTTGCAAACAAAGACATGTAAACATGAAAAAACTGAATGAGATGTATATTCAGCAACTAAATTGTTTGAATTTGAAACATTGCAGATGTATAATATATTACTAGTGGGCACGATTTGCTTGTCGGAACAAGTTCTACAGAACGTCCTAAACAGTGACCTCCTGCTGAAGAGTAACCGGGTCTAAACTCAGGCTATTTCATCAATAATACTACACATGGCTGCATCCTTGTCCCATACTTTGTCCCTTTTAGCAACACCACCCATGCTTTTGTCCTGTAGTGGCCCAAGAACCATACAGCAGGCCCCAACCTCCTCAACATCCATGGGTTCAATCTTTAGCCTGGCAGTCAACCCCAAAGCCCCTGCAGCTCCACCCCTTGCCCCATTCGAGCCCTCTGTTTGGGGCAAGTCATCTGGCAAAGATGCCAGGCAACCCTGGATCATCTCCACAACCCTCTCCAGGTGTTTCTGGAACCTCTCAGCGGTCTCTAAGCGCTGACGCTTCTGCACTTCCATCATCACCCTCAGGGTCTCTCTGGCCTGGTGAGGACGGTACTCATTGATCAGATGGTGCATATGGACAAACAGCAGCTTTAGGTCCTCCAGCTTTTCCTCTCTCTTTATACTGCCAGGGCTTTTGATTAGGATGTCAAGAAGATCCAGGAAATTGACCAGGATGGACATGTTGAGTTTCTTGAGCTCTCGCTTGTGGTCAAATTGCATGGGGTGGAGCCGCTCGATGCCCTGGCTCTCCAGTGGGCGGATGATCAAGTCGTCGCACTGGAACTGGTTGCCGAACATCATGTAGGTGTCTCGGATCGGCGGCGGCGGTTTAGGGGCGAGCCCTTTGCGGAGGTTCTCGTCCGTGTACTCCTTGATGTACTGCATGGGAGGGGGGGGCAGGGCACTCACCTGCTGTGGCTCACCCATGGTGAAGGCCTGGATGGACGAAAATAAGAAGCCATAGGAAGATCATCATCATCCCACTTCACCATTGGTAGTTACATTGTAACAAAAGCAGACCGAGGCAATGATTTACAAAGGGCGCGTAATAGGGGGATAACAACACATTGATATGTAACGAGCCATCAGTTGGCAAGGCATGAAAACATTAATTGATACCACATGGCATCTGGCATGTTACGTTGGAGGTTTAGTCAAATAATGCAGAGTGCATTGTTTGTGGGAGCAAGTTGAAAAACACTTGTGTTTGTGTGTGTATGAGAGAAGAAGGGTGTGTGAGAGGGTGTTGTGTGGCAAGTATATATATGTGCATGCATGTTCCATTTGCTGCCACATTGACATGCGAAATCAGATGATTCTTCAATTTTACAAAATACGGTTATTCTTTCTGAAAGCTAGTTGAGTAAAAATTACAGTACATTTCTCTATATTCACGTGGCTTTTAAATTGTAACAATATGAATTACCTGGCTTGTAGGAGCTCAGGTGCCACAAGCTGAGCTGATGGACGGCGTATGAATGAACAGTGGTTCAAATGAACGATAACATTGACGACTCACTTACGAGTCGTTGGGTCTCTAAAGGGGTATGTTTTGATTCGATGTGTGTCTATTTGAACATTACGTTCATTGAGAACGTCCTTAATAGTGATCTCCTGCTGAATATTTGAATGATCTATTTTTCTTTGCAAACAGAAAACACAATTGTATCGAACGTAGCTGAATGACTGCGTATTTATCTTGCCAGTGATGTTGAAGTTATCTTCTAACAGCCTGTCAGGTAAACGATATAGGTAAATCAGTCACTAAAAGAAGTACTCGTTTCTCACGAGTCAGTAAAAAGAATCGTTTGCAAACTGCACATCATCACTAGAATATGTATTTATTTTGAGGAAAGCTATTGGCAAGTACAAACGGTGCGTAACGTTAGTTAGTAGCCATCTACAAACTGTATTAGAAAAGATCAAATTGTAACAAGCAAAGAATAATTGTTAAGTTAATTCAGTAAAGTATCTTGCTAGCTAATACTTACTCCGGTAGTTAGCTATGCTAAGGTAACCGAAAAACCAACATGAAAACTTGGCACCCATAAAAAATAATTTACGAAAAGGAAAAGTAATAAAAACATACCTTTATTTCGAGTCCTTAAATTATTTTATCCACTAAATACTGAATCTGCCACAATAATTATAGCTACCTAGCTAACGTTGGCTTTTCAGAAGACATTTGTTAGCAGTGGCTTGCTAGCGACGTATCTCGTTCTCCCTTGTCATGCCCGTGTGAACCCATTGGTTAGGACGTTGTTTGACGTGATTGGTTAACAGTGTGGATTGGTTGGCTTGACATCAGTAAAATGAAATGTCATTGGTTTTCACAAACTGACAAGCAGTTTAATTTGATATTCGATGGTTGACTTTGTCATTCTCCAATGTTTTAAGAAAAAAATGTTTGCACAATTAACAGAGTAACAGAGCAGTGAAGGAGAGTTTTAGGTTTTATGGACTGGAACCAGATAGTATACACCTCTCAATAAAATGCTTTCAAAGCAACAATGAAAGAATACTACAATCCAATAGTTAATAGGCTACAAAATAAAATATACTCATTCTAATGAAGGAGGACAATGCAAACATAAAGAAATTCACAACCACTATGTTAGTTTTGCATATAAAAAAGGCAAGTCTTGTAGTAGCAATAGCACAATGTGTGTATATAATAAGTAATAATGCTATGTATGTATAAAAAGTAAAATGTTGATTCAACATACAAGGCACGAGGCATTAGGGTTGTTAGTGTGTTCAACAACATTCACATAGCAGCACAGCTCGTGGGCCAAGATCTGACAGTAAGGCACCTGCAACGTGAGTGTGAGAATAGCCAGCCCTTGTTGTAATTGATTGTTTTATAGTCGTATCGTAACTTTAAAAAAATTCAGAGGGTGGGACAATGTGATTTTTCTGGACAAGTTAAAAGCAGTTTTGCAGGCTTTCTCAAATCAATCAATCAATCAAATGTATTTATAAAGCCCTTTTTACATCAGCAGCAAGTGCTTTTTATAAAAACACCCAGCCTAAAACCCCAGTGAGCACGCAACAACAGGATTGAAGCAAGGTGGCTAGGAAAACTCCCTATGGGGGCCGGATTGTAGGAAGAAACCTAGGGAGGAACCAGGCTCAAAGGGGTGGCCATACCACTTCTGGCTGTGTAGGGTGATGTTTAAGAATACTATTAATAATTAATAAATTCACATGAGCTGTGTCCAGAATCTAAAATGCCTGATCTAGGTGACAAGCATGATCAGATTGACAGGAACAGTCCAGGGTGGGTTGATTAGGGGTTCAGTCTGCTGGCAGCTGAAATTGTCAGGATCGTCTAGATCTAGGTTGGAACGGGGGGTCAGCAGAGTGGCAGCTGGAATCGTCAGGTATCTGCTTGGTCTGCAGCAAAACCAGGAGGGCTCGGGACAAGGTCTTCTGGGCCTGGTACTCCACAGGTGTAGGCCAAGACATCCTTCTAAGTTGAACCGCCACAGGAGACAAGGAGAGTTTTTGAAGAGTGCATTCCTTAAAGTTAAGGAGGAGAACATAGGGTTATGGAGGAGAACTAGCCCTGCTCCCCCGGCACAATAATATAGCAAATTAATTTCAAATATTTTTGAAATTTAATTTAATTATTTAATCAAATTAATTTATTCCGACCTTCACCTTGTCTTGTTTTATGGTGCTTTTCTATATTGGCGAGATATTGGAAGCATTTGAGCTGCTTTCAGTGCCAAGCTATGAATGTTCATGTAGAAATATGTAGTACAAATGTAGTACAAACATGCTGTTTCCTGTCTGCCAGTGCATGTTTCTGTTCCAGTGTCCCAATCCATATAACAAAAGTAAAGACAACATTGTCAAGATGGTGCATGTTACAAAGCAGAGGAACTTTTGTTTTCTGGAATTTAAAATATAAACCCAAACTTTGATCATAGCAACTTCACCAATAAATATAGCTTTTTAACAAATCAATGAAAGCGGATTAATTAGTGGAAGAAAACATGTTGGTACCTTCAAAAAAGGTACGTACAATTGGTTTTAGGATCAGGTGTTAGCAGAAATAAATGTTTTACTAGGAATACATTTTGGTTTACTCACAAGTATAGTAAAACATTTATGTGTATTTGTGTTTGTGCACATGTATGTGTCTGTTTGCAAAATGTCTGTGCACTCTGTAAGTGAAGTGCAGTGTGTAATAACCTGAGTATAAGCGTTAGTCTCTATCAGCCATGCGCAAGGAAGTGGTTTACCTACTGAATCTACACAGGAAATTCACATGACACTAACACTCAAAACTCTTCCATGTTTCCTCTATAGGCTAAATCGAACTTTACAGCACACCTCTCCTTCTCTCTCACTCCCTGTGTTTTCCCATGTTAGTCAGGAGTCTGTGTTCGCTATGCTCTCCAGGGTTATCTTAAAGGGAAATCTAATTAAGAAATCTCAACAGAAGCGAAGGACGTCACCCTGTAATTACAAAGAAAGGTTCTTTGTCTTGAACACCGAGGACCTGACCTATTCTGAACAACGTCCTGGGGTATGTTTTTAACATTTCAGTGGCATTCACTTTTTACTGTAAAATTGTGTGCTTGTTTGTTTGCTTTTTTTGTTTGTCATGTTATCAATGACCAGCGCGGAGTGCAATTCATGTTGAAATTCCTCTATTGTTTCAGACGTCTGGATTGAAAATCACACTTCAAATCAAGCTTTTATTATGTGTTAATGTGTATGTACAGAAGACCTGTTTGTTTTGATGTGAAAAGAAAAGGTAATGACGATGCTGACAGAACTCTGTGTTCATCATCAGAAAAAGCCCATCCTGAAAGGCTGCATTGAGCTCTCCAGGATCAAATGTGTAGAGATAGTGTGTACTGAACTCCCCATCCCCTGCAGTAACAAGTACCCATTCCAGGTAGGACCATTACACTCATCTGCTACGCTATTCTAATGGAGTTCTCTGTTCATCACCATTTGTAACACTTAGAATGAACCAGTTTTATAAAACCATGACAGTTTTTTTTCCTGATCTGTATAAATCTCAACAGGTTGTCCATGACAACTATTACCTATATATCTTCGCCCCGGACAATGACTGCCGGCAGAGATGGGTCCGAGCTCTGAAAGAGGGTGAGGAGTTTGAAAGAAAACCCAAGACCCATAAAAACAAATACAATAACATCTCTCTGAGCTATGTTTGTAATATTTAGTATATGATACAAAAATCTACAAAAAGTCCTGAGTGGATTTTATATTATGTTATAAGCCTCCATGTCACGTTTGAGCCCCCTTATCTTATTGGGTTCATGTGCTGTTTTTAATACCTCTCCCTTTTTTCTAAAGAGACCAAGTGTAATGAGTTATTCCCAAAGTATCACCCCAATTTCTGGATTGAGGGCAAATGGAAGTGCTGTTACCAGACAGAGAAGATGGCAACAGGTTGTCAGGAGTACAACCCAATTGGATATGGTACGGGAACCACATCCCAATAATGTTAATGATCAGCATCATAGTATGTGTTATTAACTTGGTGTTAACATGTCTAACATTTAAAAAGCCTTCTTAAAGTTTACCTCTATGTTCATTGTAGCCACCAAAAAGTGTCTCCCTCCAACCCCTGACACAGAGGTAAAAACAATAAATGTAATATATCCTATTATTACTTCCCTGTGATGGTGAAGACACAGTATGTAGGTTTGAGATAAATCAGTGCTAACCTCTCAGTGTTTCCCTTACATGGTGCTTGCATGTAGCGTCGTCACTCTGACGCTGGCCAAAGGGTGGTGATAGCACTGCAGGACTACAGTCCCCATGGAGACACTGACCTGCCCCTTCACAAAGACCAGGAGTACATCCTCACAGACAGCTCCCACCATGAGTGGTGGACCGTGCAGGACTGCCGGGGGTAAGGATAGACCACATGACAATTCTAACGTGACCGAAAGGCAACTCTATTGTCGTCGTCTGGTGAACCTCTTCTCCAAAAACTGGAACTGATATTTTCCCATTAACCCCCCCCCCCCAAAATGTACTGTGTTTCACCTTTATGAAAACTTTACAAGAAATGTAATCTCTGTATGATAGTATTATCATCCTATCTTTAAGTATGCATTACTTGGTATATAGTCATACAGACCTACATTAGTCATCCAATTCTCTTCTTTCCTTCAATAGGAATAAAGGTTTTGTGCCTTGCATCTATATAGCAGAAAAATCCTGCAACGACTTCAACAGATTTGAGTGAGTCTGGTTTACGTCAAATGCATTTTTTCTAATTTCCTTTTTTTATATCATGAGATAACAATTGTATTGGGTTTGTGTTACAACCTTTCTTTTCAGACATTACATTAGTCTTGGTATGTTTTTGCTTCTATTTCCCCAACTCTTCCAGGTGGTACAATAAAGACATAACGCGAAGGGGAGCTGAGGAACTACTGATGATAGAGGTGACGCATCTTAAACTGTTCAAACAGTCATGTGGAGAGGAAAGATGGTTTGTAGGCCTGATACACTCAAAGCGAGAAGCGAGGTTATGAGAATTAGAACCAGGGAAAACTAGAACTGGAACAAAAATGTGTTTATGTTAGAATTGCTCACAAAATCTGGTTACTGAGCTTAGTTATCGTGTGCAGCACGGATGCAAATTCTGCATCTTGCAGGATGTGTGAACACAGAGACACACAGAGGCACAGAGTGAAACACAAGATTTGATACCACGGTTCACAGTGTGGTCCGGGATTTCCTGTTTTAAATGTAACATGCTGGAGTTTACAGACAGATAGGGACGGTAGCAGGATTGGATCCTTAGTGTCAGTTCCAGGGTTTGGTTCATGTTTTGCGCAGATTCTAGAGATATTGTAGACATTTATAGGGTTAATGTAGTGACATGTCTAAAGTTCATGTTGTATAGTGACATTTATGAAGTTCATGTTGTATAGTGACTTTTCATAAGTTCATGTTGTATAGTGACATTTCTGATGCTAATGTTATGTTGTATTTTGGGTTAAAGTTGCATAGTGACAATCCTGAGGTTGATGGTGTGCCTTGACATTTCACTTTCATTGCATAGTAACATTTCTAGGGTTAATGTTATGTACTGACATTTCACTGGATGACATTGTATAGTAAAATTTATAAAGTTAATGTTACATACTGACATTTCACTGGATGACATTGCGTAGTAAAGTTTCTAGGGTTAATGTTATGTACTGACATTTCACTGGATGACATTGCGTAGTAACATTTCTAGGGTTAATGTTATGAACTGACATTTCACTGGATGACATGGCGTAGTAACATTTCTAGGGTTAATGTTATGTACTGACATTTCTATGCTTCTGTCGCAACATTCAGTGGACTCCGAAAGTATTTGGACAGCAGACACGTTTTTAAATTGATTCCTTCCAATTATATTAAAATTATACAATGAATATAAATTAAACTGTGGACTATCTGCATGAATTCATGAATATACAGAAGAATAATTTAGAAATCGTATCAAGCTTTTTAAATAGTTACATAACAATGACCACTATACAGAGAAAGAAAGAAGTTACTGAGTGTAGCTTGTTAATTATTATAACTTCTAAGTACCTTTTGGAGCTCTGCCAAAATAAGGCATTTGATTGGGTTGACGTAATGCAAAGCACCTTTGGTGCCCTGAAAAGGAGGGACCACATACAAAATAGGTTTTAGCCAATAGGGATATAAATACCCTCAGTTAACTTTAACCCTAAAATCACTGTAGGCTTTTAAATCCAAAGTGCTGAAAAACAGAGCAGATAATGAATAATGTGTTGCCGTCTGAATACGTTTGGAGGTCTTCTAGGATATGGCATTCAGCATTTGCAAACAAATGAGCCCAACAGATGTATTACCTCTCCACATTTGGGCTGGTAACTACCATATCCTGCCCTATGAAGTGCTGTGTTGTATGTGCAGAACAAGGAAGGAGCCTTCATGGTACGAGACTCAAGACATGCAGGCGTGTACACCGTTTCGGTTTTCACCAAAGCACCAGGGTAACTACTGCCTGTTCCAGCCATGTCATTCACATTCGGTGACAGCTCATTTGATCGGGGTCATTTGTATTCATCTTTGGACCTTCCAAGCTTTGTCTGTAACTTTGATAGTGGTTACGTGTGTCCTGTACAATGTCCTGTGTCATGGTAATGTGACTATCAATCACCATCAGGTCAAACATGGAAAAGAACCCACGAGTAAAGCACTATCAGATCAGAGAGTCAGAGACATCCATGTTTTACCTGGCAGAGAAATACCTGTTCAACACCATTCCTGAGCTCATCCAGTACCACCAGCACAATGCCGCAGGTAACTCCTTTTTGTTGACTCATCTGGACTACATAATCAGTAACAGCTAGACTAGTGGGACTAATTGGGTTTAGAACACGTCATCTTCTGAAACACTGTTTGTTAACGGTTGTGCAACATTGAGATAAAGTCAAAGAACATGAAGATGAAGATGTTGTTTGTCCATTGAGAGAAAGCGTATGGATATCCAGGGGTTGTTAGTCCATTGAGATAAACATTTGGACATTTTTCTGGGGAAACTGGGGAAGTTCCATTATTCTATTAAACATGAATAACCAAACTGTCTACATTATCAGACTAACATTCACTGTGCGTGTGTGTATGCGTGTGTGTGTGCCGTCTCTGAAGGTTTGATCACACGGCTCAGGCACCCTGTCTCTCTGGATAAAGAGTGCGCCCAGAACCACGCTGAACTCTCAGACGGTGAGAGACCTGCTTTTTTTGCCTTCCTATCTAGTTTATCGTTCTGGAAGTTACATCACACTGAATTACTTGAACCTTACCAAAATCAAAGCAGATTAGTGCGTTATATTCCAGATGCGTAAACATTTGAGAATTACAGAATTACTTGATCTCCCAAATAAAATATTCAAGTATTGATATGCCAGTTAATCATTGTCAGATTAAGCGAAACAGCGCCCCCTCTGTTTCCGTATCTGAAGCCAATGTGTTTGAGTCGGTAGGGACGAAAACATATGTCACGCTACTTTCATCCAGACAAATTCAGATTCACAATGGCTTCATGTTGTAAGTCTTGTGGAGGCTGTTTTGTTCAATTAATACCACTGCAGTTGTGGAGTCAATGAGTTTAAACGTGTACCTGGTTCTACCTGACGATTGCGCGCAGACACATTGCATGCTGTGCTCATTCTGTCTCTTCTCCCTCTGTCCTCCTGTCTGCTCCTCCCCTTCCCTCGCCATATGCCCTCCCACCAGGTCAGTGGGAGGTGGACCCGCTAGAGTTGACTCTAGGTGAGGAGGTGGGCAGTGGTCAGTTTGGTCTGGTCCTCCAGGGGCAGTGGAGAGGCCAAAGGGTAGCTGTGAAGATGGTCAGGGAGGGAGCTATGTCTGAAGAGGACTTCAAAGAGGAGGCCCGGGTCATGACGTAAGTGGACGCCTTACAATACACCCTATTTCTTACACAAGGGATTATTTTTGTCTATTATTTTAGTATTGAGTCTACTTACGCTAAATAAGAGATGATATTCTGATCCCCATACACTACTTTTACACAATCTGTGTGCATACTTGTTTGTGTGTTGTAGGATGCTGTCCCACAGCAAACTAGTTCAGCTGTACGGCGTGTGTACCCAGCACTCTCCCATATGTCTGGTGTTTGAGTTCATGGAGAAAGGCTGCCTGTCGGATTACCTCCGAGCCAAGAGGGGGCATCTGTCCCAGGACACCCTGCTGGTGATGTGTCTGGATGTCAGTGAAGCAATGGCATACCTGGAGAGCAACAACTTCATCCACAGAGACCTGGTAACACACTCAATTATAGACACTCACAGACACAAAGATACCCACATAGTGAACCCACTAGAACAAATGTCCGTCTTGGGGGTTTAGAGAAAAACTTGTTGGTACTGGAGTTACTTTGAAGTTTAGGCAATAGAGGATATGTTTTGGATTAGGGTTAGATGTTAGGGCTAGACTAAGTTTCAGCATAAAGGTCAGGGTACTAAAATAATGGTTAGGACAAGGTTAGGATTAAAGTTACTGTAAGGTTTATGTTTAGGGGTAAGGGTTAGGGTTTCAGCTCCCCACAAGAATATAAAAACAAATGTGTGTGTGTGTGTGTGTGCACAGCCATGGCCAAACGTTTTGAGAATGACACAAGTATGGGTTTACTTAACGTTTGATGCTGCAGTGTTTTTGGATCAGTTTGTCAGATCTTTTATTGATGATTACATTAAGTACATGCAAAGAGTCAATATTTGCAGTGTTGACCCTTCTTCTTCTAGACCTCTACCATTCACCCTGGCATGCTGTCATTTAACTTCTGGGCCACATCCTGACTGATGGCAGCCCATTCTTGCATGATCAGTGCTTGGAGTTTGTCGGTTTTTGTTTGTCAACCCGCCTCTTGAGGGTTGACCACAACTTCTCAATGGGATTAAGGTGGAGTTTTCTGACCATGGACCCAAAATGTTGATGTTTTGTTCCCCGAGCCACTTAACTTTTGCCTTATGGAAAGGTGCTCATCATGCTGGAAAAGGCATTGTACGTCACCAAAGTGTTCTTGGATGGTTGGGAGAAGTTGCTCTCGGAGGATGTTTTGGTACAATTCTATATTCATGGCTTTGTTCTCATGATGTTTTTCCTGGAGAGAAGTGGCTTCTTTGCTGCCCTTCTTGACACCAGGCCATCCTCCAAAAGACTTTGCCTCACTGTGTGTGTAGATGCTCTCACACCTGCCTGCTGCCATTCCTGACCAAGCTCTGCAGTGGTGGAGTCCCGATCCTGCAGCTGAATCAACTTTAGGAGACGGTCCTGGTGCTTGCTGGACTTTCTTGGGCACCCTGAAGCCTTCTTCACAACAACTGAACCTCTCCTTGAAGTTCTTGATGATTTCAAGAATGGTAGATTTAGGTGCAAACTTACTAGCAGCAATATCTTTGAAGCCCTTTTTGTGCAAAGCAATGGTGATTGCACTTGTTTCCTTGCAGGTAACCATGTTTAACAGAGAAAAAAACAATGATTTCAAGCCCCATCCATCTTTTAAAGCTTCTAGTCTGCTATTCGAACTCAATCAGCATGACAGAGTGATCTCCAGCCATGTCCTCATCAACACTGTCACCTGTGTTAACGAGAGGATAACTGACATGACATCAGCTGGTCCTCGTGTGGCATGGCCGAAATGCAGTGGAAATATCCTTTTGTGATTAAGTTCATTTTCATGGCCAGTAGGGACTTTGCAATTAATTGCAATTCATCTTATCACTCTTGATGACATTCTGGAGTATATGCAAATTGCCATTATAAAAACTAAGGCACCAGAAAATTTATATTTGTGTAATTCTCAGAACTTTAGGCCATGGCTGTAGATGTGTGCATGAGTGCAATTTATTTTAAGTGCCATTTAAAGATTCCATACACATGTACTTATAACATAACATCTTAAAAAAAGTTTACTCAGACAGAATAAGATGCAAACATTGCTTTAGATAATGTAAGTGTTTGTTTTTATACCATTTGTTACAGGCAGCCAGAAACTGTTTAGTTTCCGATAACAATGAGGTTAAGGTGTCTGACTTTGGCATGACAAGGTAAGTTTCTCATGTCCCTTGAGAGTGTGTTTACAATAAACCTGCTGTAGTGGGAGCCGTGGGCTTAATAAGGACAAAGCAGATGAGTTAAAGCACAAGTGTGCAATTGGGCTTCCAACAAATGGGGAAGAATACATTGGTTAGTAGAAGTGAGTGACCAGCATAAACTACCAGAGTTATGTTTTTATGGTTAAATACACAAGCAATCAAGTACAGAACCATTGCAGTTACCTCATATGACAAATTCTGAGGAAAATTGTTAATGTACCTTAAATATAACCTTCAACTGGAGAACAAGTTTTAACAGTATTTAGCCAAGGTCCCAGGAAAGTCATTTTAATTATTTTAATCAGAGAGGTTTCAGTATAATTTTTCAACCCCTACTCTTGCACAAATGCTTTTACAAGCCACTGGACATCCAAGCCGGTGTCCAAAATGTAATATGATGGTCCAAATCCAATATGGCCTCCAAAAACAGGGCATTGTAATAGACTGCCAGTGGTCTAAGGTGTGTGTGTACTTCTACGGTATGGGTTCGGGGAAGCACAAACTTATGTTACCTGGCTAAACACAGCCCTGCACAACGTTTTACTGAGAACAGGCACTTTCAGTTGTTGCCAAGATGCCACATTATCATATGCTCTCATCGGCTGACAGAGTTGGTACCCAGGCTAACTGTGTTCTCTCCTCCTCTGTCATTTTAGGTTTGTTCTGGACGACCAGTACACCAGCTCTCAAGGCTCAAAGTTTCCCTTTAAGTGGTCTTCCCCTGAGGTCATCAAGTACTCCAAGTTCAGCAGCAAGTCTGATGTCTGGTCCTTTGGTGGGTTTATTATTTCACTCATTGGCCATTGTGCCTTGTTGGACAATTAACTTCTTCAACTTAGAAACTTTTATCATATGAAAAGGTATGTTGGATCTACTCCTCTTCATGTCTGCCCTCCACTCCCCTTCAGGTGTGTTTATGTGGGAGGTTTACACAGAAGGTCGTCTGCCATATGAAAACCAAACTAACAGTGAGGTGGTAGAGAGCCTGAATGCAGGCCTGAGGCTGCTGAAACCCAGACTAGCCCCAGAGGCTGTGCACATCCTCATGGAGTGGTGCTGGAAAGAGGTGGGTTGGACTAATATTCTTGATGCTGAAAGCCTACTGACTCTCCTGTACTTCTAGTGTTATACATTAGACCGGCACATCTCACATAAAATGGAAGTGTTTACCAGGTGAATGGTTTATCCATACAAAATCATAATGGAATGAATACAAATGAGGAAAAAAAACATATTTGTTTGGCTAATAATATTTAAAACTCAATTTCCCTAAGCCAAGTGACCCCAGCATGTGCATGTGTCATATTATTTTGCTCTAGCGCAACACAATTTATGACTAGTTACTTAAACAGAGTTTGATTACCACATCAGTAGATGGACTAGTATGATATTGAGTAGGTGAGGAAGTGGCAAATGCATATCTGTTAGCATATTTTGTTATCCAAAAGTGTGATTAAACCTTATCTTTCTGTGTAGAAACCCGAGCAACGCCCATCCTTTACTCTTCTGCTGCATGAACTGGCCTCCCTCTCAGATCTTTAAAGCCGAATGCTATTTAATCAAAAACTGTAAACCAGCACAACGTGGGAAATAATGCAATACGAATTTGCTGACCAAAACTGAAGAAACTGTACAAACAAGAATCATTTGTATTTATGTTATTTATTAATTGCCTTTACTTCTTACTATTTTTGTAAAATGTAAAAATAATCACGTATTTTCCTTTTATTTCTTGTTTTGGCCTGTTTAGCAATTAAAACAGTATCTTATTAGGATCCTTGTTTTTTCCAGGCAGAAGTTACTTTCCACAAATAAATGACAACATTATAATAATTCTGCACGTTCTAGAAATTAGCATTGCCCTATTTATTTGTTACATTGCTAAGAATACTATATGTGTGGGTACAGAGAGTAAATACAGTACATTTGGAAAACAGAAATTAGTAAAGGACAACAAAGATCATATGCCAGTGGCAATAAAAAGGTGCTATTTCTGGCTATTTCAGAATTAGAGTTTCATGTTTAGGAATTGGGGATTAGGTGTTAAATTAGGATATAACGGTTAGGTTTCTTGAGGTTAGGTTTATTGTTAGTTTATTGTTAGAGTTAAGGTTTGGTTTTAGGTTAGGTGACTGGGAGTAATTTTACTGGCCTTATTTACAGACCAATTTTTGCTTCTGCAAAAAGCCATATCTTAGATTTTCATGTCAAATATGTGGGCCATGTTCAGTTGTAAATATTCCAGATAGGAATGTAATGACTATAGCAGACATAACTACTAATTCTACATCTCAGAGAGTCATGTTTGGTTTATTTGATATATTTATAGCTAAACATACCAAAACGTTAAAAACATCTGTATGCAGCTTAGGTTTTATTCAATTGTGTTTATTCAAATACTTATACTCAGAATGCATTCCAACGGTTAATTTTTACAATTACATCTGCACGTTTTTTAGAGTGACTATGAACAAAAGTAGATATTACTTTGTTACGTGTTAAAAGTTTGTTTTTTGTGGCTGTATTCTAACTTTGATTTCTCCCTTATTAAGACCAATTAAGATACGCAGAGTAAAGGGTTTACATGATGTATAAGTCATAGTCCAGCCGTAGTCAGCACCATATCGAATTATTGGTGCAATTTGCAATAAGAATTTGCTGACAAAACTGAAGAAACTGTACAAACAAGAAGCGTATGTATTTATGTTATTTATTAGTGCCTATCAAGATTGTTTCCATTTTTATTTCTGCAAAGAATACTTTTGTGAAATGTAAAGATTATCATGTATTTTCCTTCATGTCTACAGCCATAATCATCACCACATTGTTTTTGGGGTGCATGGAAACGCTTCCTTCGGTTTCTCACTGTCAGTCTGACTATGTCCATTGGGGGGCAGATAGAACCCGTCCACTCCCATGACGTCAACGTGTGTAGACGGCACCTTTGCTCTACACATTTAATGCCACGGTCGGCAAAGCAGACTACTACGAAAACAACCAGAGTAGATGATACTTATAATAGTTCCCTTGTCTGTATCTCTGGGATGTGACCACTGTTTGTGGTACCATTGTTTTTAGGGTTCTCACGCTGATGCGGGTGCCCTTACATGCATGCACACACACACACACACACAAACACACACGCTCACACGTACAATGTGGTATTAATGCTAAATGTACTAATTCAGTGTAGAATCAGATTCTAATATAACATTAGTTTATTTTGAGTTATTATTTGATTTTACATGCGTTGTAATCTATTGCAAAGGGTCTTTTTTGTGTCCATATTTTTTAAATAAAAAACAATATAAACAGTTCGGCAAATCACCTACCTGCTTAGAATGAGTGAATAAAGGCCACATATACAAACGGGTAAATGTCCTTAACACCTCCACACATGCCTACTCTGGTTGCTGGGACAACAAGTTCTGACTGGGTAGGGTAGCCTACTGGTGAAGTCAGCCATAGTAGAAAATTGCATGAAGGGTATTTAAAGTAGAGAAAGACAGGCATACACACACAGGGATGTCGCCAACTCTCTGTCCTGAAAACTGGGTCAGTGAGTGATGCCTGTGCTGTGCATAGTAATAGCCTAGCGATATCCAAATAGACCGACTGAGACCCAGGGAACAATATGAAGCACATTTCAAGGTAGACCTAACGCTAAACACTATGAATATTTAATATCAACGTGAATATTTGTTTGCAAAAATTACAGCGAACTCGCATTGCTGTCGAACTACCTATATTGACTACAGGCCTACAACAGTTTCGGCGATGACCGAATGTCGGTCTATACACCATCGACATGCATATTCATCAGCATCGTTCACTCCAGTAGGTGACTGTCTCTTTAAGGAAATGCACTTGCAGCCATTTTCTACTCTTTGTGTGGGGTGGATTATAGCGGATATGCACTGACAGAAGCCAGAGCATCAATCGGGAAAAAGGCGAGAAAACATTAGTACAATCTTGGATTGTCAACACTGAGTGCGACTTTGTCCGCCCAAAATCTTCAGGACGGACATGAAACTTGCAGGTAGGCCTTCATGGAAAATGTAGAGGAATACGCTGGTTGCGCTCATAGATGTGCGGGTAGCCTATACGCTCGTTTTCTCTACGGGAGGGAGATGTGCGGCGGTGATGGCTATGAGAACCTACAGTGTTGTGTTGTCTTTTCTCTTGCACGGTGCAACATAATTCACTTAAGCAATTGACACATGCTTCGGCTGTTTTTCCACGCATTGATTACTCAAATCCTGCGGATTTGGTCATTCATTCAGTTTTATGCGGGCGTTCGCCTCTTCTCTCATTCAGTGATGTGACTGAGCCGCACCGTTATATCAGGCTATGTAGATTGATAGCATACTCCGATATTGTGAGATGGGTGGGGTGACCATGGTTTCGCGTGTGGCAGAGGCTATAGATGCGTTTAATTATTTAAAATAAAAACAGGATATGAATACGGTTGATATAAAAATACATGATTCACTTAATTTCCCTACATTAAGTACATCTTCACAAAAGTATCTATTTGTAATATATCTAGTAGTGAAATGGGCCGAGTATTGGCTATGAACAACTAGCTTTCTGTTCGTAGAGTATTTCGTTAAATTATATTATGTTTGCTAATAGCCCACTTGAGGTCCTACTATCAATTCGCATATCAACAGCATATGTTAAGCGTCGTAAATCTGAATTATAAATAACTGTTCAGATAAATGGTCATTGTAAGAGGCGTTCTTCCATTCCAGGCCTGCTGTTCTAGCCCGACGCGCGGATGGCAGGTTCACCTACTTCCGTTAACTAGCCTGTCGATTCTCTAGACTAAGATTCATCTTTCCCTGGCTCGCCCCAGTATAACTATTTTAATATTTTCTTTTGTACAACATGAATCCCCTATTTCCTATAGAAATGTTATGTATTTCCTTCCTAAATATATATGTTGTAGCTATTATACACTTTCTGTGGGTTGACCATAGAACATGGGTCTCACATCATCACGAAGAAGTAACTGTTTGATGATAGTGGTGATTGTGAACATACATACACACACACACACAGCACAAATCTCCTTGAATATGAATTCCTCGTTTTTTATTCATTTAATATTCTCTCTATCTCTCTTGCACATTCTATTTTGTAATTTCACTTCATTACCTTAACTTACCTTTTCATATGACATTGACATTTAAAAAAGTCAAATACAAATCTTATTCTCACAAAGGAATACAAACAGGATTGAATGTCCCCAACATCTTGCTCTTCTCCCCTATATACTAAGTCAGTTGTCTCCTTAGGGAGTAGCTCGTCTTCTACAGTGATGGAGATGGTGAAAGGTGACTTCTGCTTAAATAGATATATTTCACTGCCTCGCCTATTATGCATTATTTCTATATGCATCATTTATATTTCCAAATTCAGGGCAATGTAATTTACTGATAAATGTTACACGTGTGTGTGGATCTCAATTTGGGATTCTGGACTGTAGTGTTGTCATGCGAACATAATGTGCAGGAATGGGGTGGGTTGGAGTATCTACACAATCTGGTGTGAGCTGCAGCAACAGCTGGATGTGAGTAATATTTGGGCCCCAATCCGAGACCTCCACCGCTTGGCCTGCCTGTTAAATACAATTATCTTGCTTTCAAAACCTTCCTAAAACAGCAGAACGGTTGGGTTCTAAAATCATCTACAATGAATGCCCAATACATTTTGAGTAGGGGGTCAATCCAAAAGTGGACCACGAACGTTAATATAGGCAAAGGTATCAAGATTCATAATGCACAAAATGGTAGAAAACCATTTAAGGTGTTGCTCTAATGGATCTCTTATTTAAATTTACGCTAGTGTTTAATTCATTTCAATATCGATACATACAGAACACTCTGCTAAAGGCCAGGGGATTTAGTTGATTACCTGCCATACATCCTATTTATAATATTAGGGCTGTTCCAGTTGGTTGTACATTTTTTTAAATCAAATTCTACCTATAATGTCTCATAGAACTGATAAACAAAAAGATTGTGTGTCTCTAGCAACCCTTTAAGGTTTTTCTTAAATTTTAACAAGATGTCATCTGACAATAAGAAGCATCCCCACAGCATAATGCTGCCACCACCATTTGTGTCTGTAGGGATAGTGTTTCTTGACGCATGGGCAGGCTAATGTTTGCAACACATACAGCACTTATAGCTTTTGGCAACAGCTTTTTCCCACACCAGCTGGATGAGTCTCTTTTGTCACCCTCTCATGAAGGCCACTATTATGCAGACTTCTTGATATGGTAGACTGGTGCACCATTAGTCCACTCCCAGCAACTGGGTAGCTCCATCAATGTTATGGTTCACCTCTCTGTGGTTTACTCTTGACAGTACCTGGTTGTGGATTTCAATGTGAAAATTGTGGAAGGTTTCACACATGATCAAACAATGTTTTTTTTTCTTTTCATGCTGAAGTGAAAAAGGTGATATCCCTTTTTAAAAAGTGTTGCTATTGTTATTTGTTGTTGTTGCAATCAAAGTCCACCTATACGTGATTGGGCCAGACAATTCCGTGTTCTGGTTCACGTACTACATATACACTGGTCCCCCAAAAAATTGTGAACACATAAATCACATATTAAGTTTTGATGAACTAAATATATTAAAGATTGAAATATTTACAGTACATTGTGTAATTCCTTTAGAACAAAATGACGTAACAGCGGTCAATGGAAACCAAAATCTCCATAAATATTTCCAATGTGCGACGGGACCGGATGTTACTGCATTTCAAAAGGGAAAGGTTTGTCGGGGAGGGCGATGACCCTGATTGGTGTACACAGTTTCCATTTGCCAACTTTAGCTGGTTCATCTGGTTGATATTTACTTGGCAGTCGTAGTGCTTATGTCAAGCTGTCAGAGAGCTGAGGACAGACGAAGAGACCGACAGGCAGGCAGGAAGAGAGGACAGTAGACAATGATGACAGTTGTGTATTCTTTCAGTGGCTTGTTGCTTCTAGCCCACCAGTCCATTCTGCTGCAGTCGATTGTTTCAGGTCTTGTTGGTACTGGTTAAGAGCTACAGTCCATTGACTGAGTTCTGGTACTATAAGGGATTGTTTCAGAGGCTTATTGCTTGGAGCCTAGTCCACCAGTTCAGTCTTAATGTCTGATACACAATGTGCAGCACTTTTCTATCCCGTTTTCATAATTCTCTGTCTCCCGCTCCCGCTCCCTCACCCTGTCCCCCTCTGGGTTGCCCCTTTAACCCTTGCCCTTCACTGTTCCTTTTGGCTGTAGCAAATAAAGCTAATTATCAGGCAAGTCAGCCCCTGTGTGTCTGTCAGCGAAGAGGTAAGAACACACTCCTGAGAGGCACATGATGTAGAGGCCAAGCCCTGGTCTCTGAGCCAGACACATCGTGTCAACATAACAAATTGTGCCGCTGGCCAAAGGTAGTGTCCTTTTGTAGGCAGTAGTGTGCCATTTGGACCAGAGACACCTTATGTGTGGCTGTTACGGCTCAGAACCAAAGGCAGACCAGTCTGGCTGTTTCATCCTCTACTCTTCTAACTTTTAGTTATATTGACTAGACTTGCGGTTACAGTATAGTCTTCTGATAAATATTTAGCTTCCTTTCTAGTTAGCTTGATAGCATAAATGTGCCGGCATTTTACTGGGGAAAAGACATTGCTTAGTGTATCGGTACATTCAAACTGTTGGCGAATTTCTGAAAGGAAAGCCAAGGGAAATCACATCACCGCTACTTAAAGGTTTAGAACGTTAGCTGTGGAACTAAAGTTAACTGTTCAAGCCCGGAAAATAAACTATTCACCCTGTTGTCAGCATTTATCGGATAAACAGCAGACAAGTGCATTTATTATGGGAACTGGCTAGTAATATATTCATAAAATATGTTTTGTC
>JACXGK010000381.1:26817-52456 GCA_016801125.1 Novumbra hubbsi
CTGACTACTACTCTAGCAGCCTTTTACTTTATCTGACTACTACTCTAGCAGCCTTTTACTTTAACTGACTACTACTCTAGCAGCCTTTTACTTTAACTGACTACTACTCTAGCAGCCTTTTACTTTAACCGACTACTACTCTAGCAGCCTTTTCCTTTAACTGACTACTACTCTAGCAGCCTTTTACTTTAACTGACTACTACTCTAGCAGCCTTTTACTTTAACTGACTACTACTCTAGCAGCCTTTTACTTTAACTGACTACTATGCTGGCTGCTTGTCATGATAACTGACTGCTAGTCTTTTAAACTTTGAAACCACTGGACTGAAAGCCTGACTTCACCAGTTCCAGTCTGTTCCATTAAGCACACTTTGCTTAGAGGCCAAACCGCACATAGACCTACAGGATCTTGCATCCATTTATACATGATCAAACAATAGGGCTGCGGTACACGCACACAATCCTGCATCAGCACTGGGCTAAGCCCCAGGGAGAACCACCCGGCTTGGGCCTGCAGAAAACCGTCCAGGTGCTATCCTAAACATAGCTCAGCTACCACCCCCAGGCACACGTTCCTTCAATCAGGCCTCATAAGGGGTCGGATAAAAGGGCCCTAGGAAAGAAGCTCTAGGCAGCAGTGAGCGGAGGAAAGGAGAGAAGAGTGAGATGCCATACCCCTGCCGATCTGGGTTTTTACATTTCAATTTTGATTAGGTTTGTTTCTGTTTGTTGATGATAGTCTACCAGGGCCCAGAACACTGGCGCTGTGTCCGTTCACTGTGTCCCTCACGTTTGCAGAACACTGGCGCTGTGTCCGTTCACTGTGTCCCTCACGGTTGCAGAGCACTGGCACTGTGTCCGTTCACTGTGCCCCTCATGGTTGCAGAGCACTGGCACTGTGTCCGTTCACTGTGTCCCTCACGGTTGGAGAGCACTGGCGCTGTGTCCGTTCACTGTGTCCCTCACGGTTGCAGAGCACTGGTGCTGTGTCCGTTCACTGTGTCCCTCATGGTTGCAGAGCACTGGCACTGTGTCCATTCACTGTGTCCCTCATGGTTTCAGAGCACTGGCGCTGTGTCTGTTCACTGTGTCTGTTCACTGTGTCTGTTCACTGTGTCTGTTCACTGTGTCTGTTCACTGTGTCTGTTCACTGTGTCTGTTCACTGTGTCCGTTCACTGTGTCCATTCACTGTGTCCCTCATGGTTGCAGAGCACTGGCGCTGTGTCTGTTCACTGTGACCGTTTACTGTGTCCCTCACGGTTGCAGCATGTAAATAACTGTTTCTTATTGCATAACAATATAGACACAGATCTTTGAAGATACATTTATTTCCTTTAGTCGACCAGGAATTGTGCGACAACCCAGACTGTTATGTACTTTGTTGTGAATAATAAATGTAGTGGATCCTGTCTGTCAACTTATCCATGGGGAAAACACACCGTCCCCATATTGCCGTCTGTAGAAGAGGCCTAGATAAAAGGTTAGGACATGGTAAATGCCACTGCAATTCTCTTGTCGTAGTGTCACAAAGGTTTGTCTGATGACGTTTGACAGTTGTGTAATGGGAACACGCCATTCCCTGTGCCTGCCCTTCGCCACACAATGTTGGGATACGGTGTAGCACACAGACATTGTGTACAGGTGCTAGGTAAACGTACGGAGACCGATGGATACCGATGTGAAATATAGGAAGTGGTTTCTAAAGAGGAAATTTGTGACAATGTAGAATATGAATGAAGGAAATTACACAAAATGAAAAGACCGGTGTGGGGTTTTTTCCCCTCTTATTTCTACTGAAAATGTCATCTTTGACCCCTCCCTCCCTCCGTGTCTTAGTCTGCCTGTCAGACGACTGGGTGGTTGTGTGAGTGACCTTTCGCAGAAATGACGACCCATGTGACCCTGGAGGATGCTCTGTCCAACGTGGACCTGTTGGAGGAGCTGCCCCTCCCTGACCAACAGCCATGCATCGAGCCTCCGCCCTCATCCATCATGTACCAGGTACACACACACACACACACACACACACACGTCTACATTTTCTATTTGCTCACAACAGTACAACACCGCGTGTGCGTCTCTCTCTCTGTCCAGGCCAACTTTGACACCAACTTCGAGGACAGGAATGCGTTTGTGACGGGGATAGCGCGCTACATCGAGCAGGCTACTGTCCACTCCAGCATGGTGAGGATGCATCCGTGGTTTGGAGAGGGACAGAGGGACTTGGATGGGTTCTGTGGGCACAAGGATACTTCTGTGTTTTAGTGGGAACTATTAGAGATCAGCAGATCACTGTGAAAAGAGCCTTGGGTTTTGGTTGTTGGTTCCTTCCTTACGTTTGGGCCTCGTTGTTTGTGTGAACACACTCAATCGCTCTCTGTTTTTTCTGACTATGAATCAGGCAGTCACTAGGCTAGAGGACATCTTCTGGATGGGTTTTAATGGGAGTGTGATTTGACTAACCAAGAGGAACCAGTAAAAAAAAAAAAAAAGCATAATCAAGACTTTTTGTTCGAATAATGCATCTACTGTATTTTTCTAAAAGAGACACGTGTTTCCTCTTTTAGCTAGAGAAGTCTATTTTACCGTAAAGAGTGCTCACAAACGTGACAAAATACATTAGTGGTGCATCTGCCTCTACTCTAGGAAGTGAGATTGACATGCCGTTGTTAATTTTAGCCCCATAAATGTAAGACATGCTACTCTGTTCTAGTCCATCTGCCGCTTTACTAGATTGTTTTTAGCTTCTGATAAGAAAAACAAGCATTAGTGAGGTGGTGAAGTGATAAACCCAGAGTCAGTTGGATCAGCAGTTAAGTGATAAACCCAGAGTCAGTTGGATCAGCAGTTAAGTGATAAACCCAGAGTCAGTTGGACCAGCAGTTAAGTGATAAACCCAGAGTCAGTTGGATCATCAGTTAAGTGATAAACCCAGAGTCAGTTGGACCAGCAGTTAAGTGATAAACCCAGAGTCAGTTGGATCAGCAGTTAAGTGATAAACCCAGAGTCAGTTGGACCAGCAGTTAAGTGATAAACCCAGAGTCAGTTGGATCAGCAGTTAAGTGATAAACCCAGAGTCAGTTGGATTAGCAGTTAAGTGATAAACCCAGAGTCAGTTGGACCAGCAGTTAAGTGATAAACCCAGAGTCACTTGGATCATCAGTTAAGTGATAAACCCAGAGTCAGTTGGATCAGCAGTTAAGTGATAAACCCAGAGTCAGTTGGACCAGCAGTTAAGTGATAAACCCAGAGTCAGTTGGACCAGCAGTTAAGTGATAAACCCAGAGTCAGTTGGACCAGCAGTTAAGTGATAAACCCAGAGTCAGTTGGACCAGCAGTTAAGTGATAAACCCAGAGTCAGTTGGACCAGTAGTAAAGTGGTGATAAACCCAGAGCTGGTTGGACCAGTTTGGTCAAAAGATGTATTGGAAATTTTTTTTTATCTATATAATCTGCCATAAAATTGGTCCCCCTTACATGCTTATAGCGGATTTAGTTATTTTTTGCTTTTTCACGTTAAAAGTGACCCAGAAAGGACACAATCACATCATGTAATATTCATGTTGGTCACTAACCACAAGCAAAACAAACTACAAACATTTCCAACAATTTCAGGAATGAAAGCTTGGTTTAATCATTGTGTGCTAGATATATGGGACAACAATATTTATCAAAGATGCCATAATTGTGGTGATTGAGTGTGTAATTTGGTATGACTCTTGTAAATCCCCAGAATGAGATGCTTGAAGAAGGGCACGAGTACGCTGTCATGCTTTACACCTGGAGGAGCTGCTCTAGAGCCATACCTCAGGTAACCCTCTCGCAGTTACAATTACATTCTGTCATGCTTTACACCTGGAGGAGCTGCTCTAGAGCCATACCTCAGGTAACCCTCTCGCAGTTACAATTACATTCTGTCATGCTTTACACCTGGAGGAGCTGCTCTAGAGCCATACCTCAGGTAACCTTCTCGCAGTTACAATTACATTCTGTCATGCTTTACACCTGGAGGAGCTGCTCTAGGCCATACCTCAGGTAACCCTCTCGCAGTTACAATTACATTCTGTCATGCTTTACACCTGGAGGAGCTTCTCTAGAGCCATACCTCAGGTAACCCTCTCGCAGTTACAATTACATTCTGTCATGCTTTACACCTGGAGGAGCTGCTCTAGGCCATACCTCAGGTAACCCTCTCGCAGTTACAATTACATTCTGTCATGCTTTACACCTGGAGGAGCTGCTCTAGAGCAATACCTCAGGTAACCCTCTCGCAGTTACAATTACATTCTGTCATGCTTTACACCTGGAGGAGCTGCTCTAGGCCATACCTCAGGTAACCCTCTCGCAGTTACAATTACATTCTGTCATGCTTTACACCTGAAACATTGAAAAACATGTGAAAGTTTAAACCAGCAACACAAATTACAATGATGTTTCAAGGTCTTGCTTACAGCACTAGGGCGTTGCCTAAAGACTTCAAGTCTTTAACAAGTTCCTCAACTGTCAATTTCTCAATATAACAGTTCAACCACGGACATGAACAAAAATTATATTTGCATAATACTACTCCCTCACATTTCAGATTGTATTGTTTATTAGCATAAATGGAACAATCAAGCTGTTGATTCACGCTATTTAGCAGACTTCGTAAGTGCATACATTTTCCACTATTTTGTAATAGCGGCCTCCCATCAGCATCGGAACACTTGCAGCGCAAATGTCATGCACCACCAACAGAGCAACAAAGACCATACTAGTTCCTATGAAGTTTGGTTTGTTTGGGAAATCCTCATAAAATTCAAGGTTGGGGGGGGTCTGGTCCTAGATCTGGTTATGGACAAATCCGTCACATTCCTTTCACTGTCCGAGTCTGTCTGCAGCCCGCATGACAAGCCCCCATGTGTTCTCCAGGTGAAGTGCAATGAGCAGCCAAACAGAGTGGAGATCTATGAGAAGACAGTGGAGGTGCTGGAACCAGAGGTCACCAAGCTCATGAAGTTCATGTATTTCCAAGTAAGCGTGATGAATATTCATGAATATCCATTCACGTGTGGATTAAATAATGAATAGCCACCTATACAACCTGCTGAATGAATAAATGAGCTGGTAAGAGTCACTATGAATGTGAGAACGTCTGCAGTCACTCAGTGGCCTCCTCTCCCGTTGTACGTTTCTGTAGCGTAAGGCCATTGAGCGCTTCTGCAGCGAGGTCAAGCGGCTGTGCCACGCTGAGCGCAGGAAGGACTTCGTCTCTGAGGCCTACCTCCTCACCCTTGGCAAGTTCATCAACATGTTTGCGGTGCTGGACGAACTCAAGAACATGAAGTGCAGCGTAAAAAATGACCACTCTGCCTACAAAAGGTACAGGCCCAGTGGGTAGCACATCCGAATAGTCTCATTCCCCATGCTTCTCCCCTTGATGTGTTCAGATCCTTCACAGTAAGTCAATTGAACGAATAGAGACCCTGACTGAAGGGCCAGTTCACACAACAATTGAGATGCATCTAATCGCTGTTAACCCAGAAGTAAGGCCTCCCGTAATTCTGTCCAATTGCCTTTATCTGTGAAATGCTACAGTTTTAAATCTGTCCGGTTCTCAGGGCCGCTCAGTTCTTGAGGAAGATGGCTGACCCTCAGTCCATCCAGGAATCTCAGAACCTCTCCATGTTCCTGGCCAATCACAACAGGATCACTCAGGTGCGCTTGCGGGTGTGTGTGTGTGTGCGCGCGCACGTGTCCGTGGTCCAGTACCAGTGACGGTGTGTTTGTGTGTCTGTAGTGTCTGCATCAGCAGTTGGAGGTGATCTCTGGCTATGAGGAGCTGTTAGCAGACATCGTCAACATCAGTGTGGATTACTATGAGAACAAGATGTACCTGACGCCTAGTGAGAAACACATGCTGCTGAAGGTAAAGGGGTGTCCCCGGCTTACAAGTCTCAATCCAGATAACCTGTCTAGATACCGTTTTTATTCTGGATACCTGACTTATTCTAGAAACCCAACTATCCAGATAAACTTTCTAGGTACCTGTTTTATTTGAGATGTCAGTGTAGATATCCTGTACTAGTTCAAAAACCCATCTATTTTCCGGTCACCGGTTTTACTCTAGATACCCATCTCAATCCAGATGACCTGCCTAGATACCCATCTCTTAATTCCGGTCACCGGTTTTACTCTAGATACCCATCTCAATGTAGATGACCTGTCTAGATACCCATCACTTAGTCTACATAGCTGTCTCATTCTAGGTTGTTCTTCTAGATACCGGTCTCCATACTATCTCACTGTAGATGACCTGTCTAGAAACTAGTCTTACTCTAGATAACCTGTCTAGATACCTTTTTAGGATTATTACATTTTAGTTGATGATTAATTGTCGCACAAATAATTGCTATTAACAATTGTATTGTATTATTGTAAAAGTTCTGCGACTGTTATAGGGTAAGCCTTATATCAGTTTCTGTCTGTGTGTGCGTTAGGTGATGGGTTTTGGTCTCTATCTAATGGACGGTAACGTCAGTAACATTTACAAACTAGACGCCAAGAAGAGAATCAACCTGGGAAAGATCGACAAGTTCTTCAAGGTCAGTGTGGCGTTACACAAAACCGCCTTCTGGTTATTCCAGTTAGTCCACCTGTACATTGACACTAATATTATTTTGTCACTATCAAATCCTGACTAGAGTCTTTGTTGTTGCTCTCTCTCTCTCTTACTCTCTGCGTATGAACCATTTTAGCTCCAGGTAGTGCCTCTGTTTGGAGACATGCAAATTGAGCTGTCCCGCTACATAGAGACCAGCGCTCACTATGAGGAGAACAAGTCCAAGTAAGAACAACACCCTGAACCCTCACCTTTAACCTCTCTTTTACAGGTGGACGTGTAACCTTAGAACAACCTGTGTGAATGCTAATGCTTAACCTCTGACCTCTAACCAACAAAAGTGTATTAACCCACTCCAATAGCCTGTGTGAACTCTACCCTATCACCTCTGCTGTACAGGTGGACGTGTACACAGAGCTCTATCTCACCCCAGTATAACCTATGTGAGCAGATGGTTCAAATTCGAGACGACCACATCCGGTTTATCTCAGAGCTGGCCCGTTACAGCAACAGCGAGGTAGTGACTGGGTCAGGCCTGGACAGCCAGAAGTCAGACGAGGAGTACAGGGAACTATTTGACCTGGCACTCAGGGGCCTACAGCTGCTGTCCAAGTGGAGCACACACGTCATGGAAGTTGTGAGTAGGAGAGTGGTGTGTGTAAAGATGGAAGTCTGTGTGCGTGTATGTGGTTGAGAGATTGTGTTGAGGTGTTTTTTTGTTTTTTTTTCTCAAGGAAGGTGTTAATAAAGTAAACCTGTCCCACGATTTTTCATTCTACCTTTGACTATCTTTTTTCTCTGTCAGTACTCGTGGAAGCTGGTCCACCCAACAGATAAGTTCTGTAACAAGGACTGTCCTGGTACAGCGGAGGAGTATGAGAGAGCCACACGTTACAACTACACCTCAGAGGAGAAGTTTGCCCTGGTCGAAGTCATTGCGATGATTAAGGGACTGCAGGTCAGTTACATGTTGTAATTAAACTGTTTAGTAGCTTACATTGGGGGTCTCAATGTTGGGAATGACTAATAATGGTGGTGGTAGTAGCAGTAGTAGTAGTGATAATATGGTTGGGGTGGTGGTGGTTATAGTAGTAACTGTGATGATGGTGGGGGGGGTATTAGTAGTGTTGATAATGGTTGATTTCATAATGGTGGTGGTAGTAGTAGTGATGGTGATGGTTGATAGTATGGTTGGGGTGGTTATAGTAGTAACAGTGATGATGGTGGGGGGGTATTAGTAGTGTTGATAATGGTTGATATTATGTTGGTGGTGGTAGTAGTAATGTTGATGATGGATGTGGTGGTGGTGGTTTTTGAAGTGGTGATGATGGTTAAGATCATGGTGGGGGGAGTGGTGGTGGTGGTGATGGTTGAGATTATGGTGGGGGTGGTGGTAGTAGTAGTTGTAGTAAATTTGTTTGAGATGACGTTGGTGATGGTGGTTTGAAGTGGTAATGATTTTAGTTGAGATCATGGTAGTGGTTGTAGGGATTTTGGTTGATATTGTGGTAGTGATTTTGGTTGAGATCATGGGGGTGGTTGTAGTGATTTTGGTTGAGATCATGGTGATGGTTTTAGTGATTTTGGTTGAGATCATGGTGATGGTTGTAGTGATTTTGGTTGAGATCATGGTGGTGGTGGTTATAGTAGCAGTCATTTTGGTTGATCATGGTTGTGATGATGGTTGTAATAGTAGTTGTTTAGGTTGATCTTGGTAGTAGTAGTAATAGTCATTTTGGTTGAGTTCATGATACTGATGATGGTATCTGTGCTGTAGGTGTTGATGGGTCGTATGGAAAGTGTGTTCAACCAAGCCATAAGGAACACCATCTATGCAGCCCTGCAAGACTTTGCCCAGATGACCCTCCGAGAGCCGCTACGTCAGGCTGTACGAAAGAAGAAGAACGTTCTCATTAGGTACCAAGCGACTCGTCTGGTTCAGTTATTCACCCACTGTGGTGTATACCTTTGGTTCTTATAGTCACAGTCATTCCATATGAAGCCGATCCTTTGATCACCGTTTATTTCTCTGCAGTGTCCTGCAGGCGATACGCAAGACCATCTGTGACTGGGAGGGGGCGAGGGAGCCCCCAAACGACCCCTGTCTAAGGGGGGAGAAAGACCCCAAGGGAGGGTTTGACATCAAGGTGCCCCGCAGAGCTGTAGGACCTTCCAGTACACAGGTACATCTAGGGAGGGAGGGAGGGAAATTGGAGCTTGAGGGGGAGGGAGAAATGGAGCACGTGACTTCTCAATTTGCTTGCTGTTTCCATGTGTGGAATTGTATGTGTGGTTGTCATGTGGGGTTGAAAAATCTCAAAGGACACCCTTCCTAATTGAATTTTAAAATTCCCCCCGCAATTGAACAAATTCCTCCTGTTGTTTTTGATTAAATGAACCGCAGTAACAGTTCAACATTACGTCTAGGAGTTATATCAGCTTTTACAGGTGTCTTCAGATCAGAAAAACAAGTGCTTTATAATACCATACCTGTAGGCACGCCTGTCAATACTGGTGTGAAATTGTGCAAGCTAAAACATTATATATGGTGCATTATGGGATTTCCCTTCGCTGTTGGACACTGCATTGTTAAGCACTCGATGAAAGGAGCCAGTGGAGGGTCTAATTAGCACTTTAAACCTTGATTATTTTCACTCGCTGCGTTTTGGGAAAACTATGCATATCATGTGGACATGTGGACATGGGCACATTGATATAGGAGGGGAAGAGGTTCCTTCAGGTTTAGCCATGATGTTTTATCATGCCTTCCGTTCCTCTCTAGCTATACATGGTCACATTGATATAGGAGGGGAAGAGGTTCCTTCAGGTTTAGCCATGATGTTTTATCATGCCTTCCGTTCCTCTCTAGCTATACATGGTCACATTGATATAGGAGGAGAAGAGGTTCCTTCAGGTTTAGCCATGATGTTTTATCATGCCTTCCGTTCTTCTCTAGCTATACATGGTCACAATGATATAGGAGGGGAAGAGGTTCCTTCAGGTTTAGCCATGATGTTTTATCATGCCTTCCGTTCCTCTCTAGCTATACATGGTCACATTGATATAGGAGGGGAAGAGGTTCCTTTAGGTTAAGCCATGATGTTTTATCATGCCTTCCGTTCCTCTCTAGCTATACATGGTCACATTGATATAGGAGGGGAAGAGGTTCCTTCAGGTTTAGCCATGATGTTTTATCATGCCTTCCGTTCCTCTCTAGCTATACATGGTCACAATGATATAGGAGGGGAAGATGTTCCTTCGGGTTTAGCCATGATGTTTTATCATGCCTTCGGTTCCTCTCTAGCTATACATGGTCCGCACCATGCTGGAGTCCTTGATTGCCGATAAGAGTGGTTCAAAGAAGACCCTACGCAGCAGTCTGGATGGACCCATAGTCCTGGCTATAGAGGACTTCCACAAACACTCCTTCTTCTTTACACACCTGCTCAACTTCAGCGGTAGGTACACGCACGCACGCATACACACACGCAAACACGGACAGAGAAACCCACAACGGTCTTACCGTTTGTCCTTCCCCTCCCGTCCTGCAGAGGCGCTGCAGCAGTGCTGTGACCTGTCTCAGCTGTGGTTCCGGGAGTTCTTCCTGGAGCTGACCATGGGCCGCAGGATCCAGTTCCCCATCGAGATGTCCATGCCCTGGATCCTCACTGACCACATCCTGGAGACAAAGGAACCGTCCATGATGGAGTAAGATACATGTTCCTTTTCCAATGAAGAAACGTTTTAGACTTCCGTGTGTGAGCGAAAGAGACCAACACAGTGTCCGTGTGTCTGTCTGTGATCATGGTGGACATGCTTTAATATGGCTGTTGTTTGTGCCAGGTATGTCTTGTACCCTCTGGACCTGTACAATGATAGCGGCTATTACGCTCTCACCAAGTTCAAGAAGCAGTTCCTCTATGATGAGATTGAGGCCGAGGTAAAAAGCCATAGCAACAAAGACGGCGACCCAACAATGACGAATATTCATCACTGATCACAAGCATGTTGAGTTTTGTGTGTTGTTTTTACCTACAGGTTAATCTGTGCTTCGACCAGTTCGTTTACAAGCTGGCTGACCAGATATTCGCTTACTACAAAGCCATGGCCGGGAGGTACGTGATGGAGACACCGTCGCACGCGGATAGAAGACACCATCATGTTTACGGGGAACCTTTTATTCGTGTTCAAACGTTAATGTCGTGTTTGTGGGGGGGGGTCTTCTTACAGTGTCCTCCTGGACAAGCGTTTCAGAGCAGAGTGTAAAAACTACGGCGTGATCATCCCCTACCCTCCGTCCAACCGCTACGAGACCCTGCTGAAACAGAGACACGTGCAGGTAGGCCTGTCAGAGACTCCGCAGTGTCCCGCGTGTCACACCGGAGACGGTCAGAATGTCACACATCCGGTACATTTTCACTGGTCTTTGTGGGACTGAACAACAATAACCCCCCCCGACCTTCTCCGTCTTCTTCTCTATCCATCGTCCCTCCCGTTCCATCAGCTCCTGGGTCGCTCCATCGATCTGAACCGCCTGATCACCCAGAGGATCTCAGCAGCCATGTACAAGTCTCTGGACCAGGCCATCAGCCGCTTTGAGAGCGAGGACCTCACTTCTATAGTGGTGAGAATGAACTAGGCCTTCTATACTCTGCACTCTAGTCACACATGAATCAACAGTACCGACTGTCCAGCACATAGGATTCAAACACTCATTATCTGGGGTCCGGTTCTCTTGTCCCCCCCTCCCCCAGGAATTGGAGTGGCTGATGGAGATCAATAGACTGACTCATCGGCTGCTGTCCAAGCACATGACCCTGGACAGCTTCGACGCCATGTTCCGTGAGGCCAACCACAACGTGTCGGCGCCCTATGGACGCATCACTCTCCACGTCTTCTGGGAACTCAACTTTGACTTCCTTCCCAACTACTGCTACAACGGCTCCACCAACCGGTCAGTCGCACAGCCGCCTGCCCATTGGTCAGGTTCAGTGGTGAGCCGCTTTGTCATTCCCCAGTAGTTAATGGACCCCTGACCTCCAGCTTGCCTTGTGTTTCCCCAGCTTTGTGCGGACGGCCATCCCCTTTACCCAGGAGCCTCAGCGAGACAAGCCAGCCAATGTACAGCCGTACTACCTGTATGGGTCTAAGGTCGGTCTACATGGACTGCTGCTGGGATTCAACTAGAACGTCTGATGGCACTGACGTTCCGATTTTTTCTAAATCTGGTCTGTCTCGCTTTGTCCCTATCCTACTCCTCCCCCAGCCTCTAAACATCGCCTACTCGCACATCTACAGCTCCTATAGGAACTTCGTTGGCCCGCCCCACTTCAAGACAATCTGCCGTCTTCTTGGTTATCAAGGCATCGCCGTGGTGATGGAGGAACTGCTCAAGATTGTCAAGAGCCTGGTATTATAGGCTACGTGTCTATTACTGTTTTCAGATGTCACTCAAAAAGTACCAGTTAGGAAGTATGCACCACCAAACTCTCTTCCCCTTTCTCTAGTTGCAAGGCACCATCTTGCAGTATGTGAAGACTCTGATCGAGGTCATGCCTAAGATTTGTCGCCTGCCACGGCACGAGTACGGATCTCCAGGTCAGTGATCACTGGACAAAAGGTCAAAGGAAAACCCCTTAACACCCGCTGCTCTAAACACACCCGAGGACATCCTACGGTGCACTAACGCCATGTCAGGTCTCCTGACGATTGTCCCGTCAGATTAGTCACTACAGGTCAAACGAGATATGAGCATGGGATTATAGGCTGGGTAGATTAGTGGTGTTCTGTCCGCTCTGCTTCCGTCCCTACACCACTCAAACACTGACTGCTCATAGCCTGTCATATCAAGTTCCTGTGAGGCCTGTTCTGACGGTGGGACACCATGCCAGCTCTGCATAATCCAGGCATGATCTAGTGTGGACCCGAATCCAAGTGTGGGAACTGACTTGGGATTCTATCACCTGTAGGGCAGGCCTTCCTGTCTGGCTGAAGTTCCCATTGGCTTTTAAACATATGATTATGTTGTCAGTTTGGATACAGTGTTACGCATAATGTTAAGAATCATATTCCCTCCTTCGGGGAACACGGATTACATGCATATCTGCATATATGCACCGCTTGCTCTATGGAGTTTTAGGCTGGGTATCTGTAAATCTGATAAGAACAGCTTTGTCTTAGCTTTATGAAAAACATTCAACTCATTAATACTTGGCTGTCTTTCCTCAGGTATTCTGGAGTTTTTCCACCACCAACTGAAGGACATTATCGAGTATGCAGAGCTGAAGACTGACGTATTCCAGAGTCTCAGAGAGGTTGGAAATGCAATCCTTTTCTGTCTGCTGATCGAACAAGCTCTGGTGAGTGGTTCTTTCTCTCCTCCTCCTCATCTGTCCTCTTCTCTGAGTACCCTCTTCTGTTACATCTGTCCTCTTTTCTGAGTACCCTCTTCTGTTACATCTGTCCTCTTCTCTGAGTACCCTCTTCTGTTACATCTGTCCTCTTCTCTGAGTACCCTCTTCTGTTACATCTGTCCTCTTCTCTGAGTACCCTCTTCTGTTACATCTGTCCTCTTCTCTGAGTATCCTCTTCTGTTACATCTGTCCTCTTCTCTGAGTACCCTCTTCTGTTACATCTGTCCTCTTCTCTGAGTACCCTCTTCTGTTACATTTGTCCTTTCTTCTGTCTTTTTCTCTGAGTACCCTCTTCAGATACATCTGTTTTTTCTTCTCTGATTACCCTCTTCTGATTCACCTGTCTTGCTTATTTTTTCCTATCCTCCAAACCTCTTACAATCTCTGTCCTTCTTGACAATTTATTTTCCAATTTCCCCCTCCAATGTCCTCCTCTCTTATTCTCTCTTTCTCTGGGTTACCTTTACGTACCTAAAAAGAGGCACTATTATTTGTCAGCCAATGCCTCCTGCTTCGGTTCTCTGTCTGGTTGAAAATGTATGTTTCTGTTTAAATAAACTTCTAACGCTTCCTGAGTTGTCGATAATGACCGTATCTGAATCGCACTTCTATTCTTTATTACACGCTGGCAACAACCACAGGTGGTAAGGATCTAGGTCTTATCTTTGGTGACGAACACAGAGATGGGTTCTTCTCTCTCTTGTTGGTGTGGGCTGTTGTGTTTCTCTCTTCTCTGTCCTCCATCTTACTTCGGTACACAAAGGCTATCCTTCGGGGGACCATGGAAATCAAGGATTGCATTTTTTATTCAATATTTAATATCACAAAAAAAAGGTCATCCAAGTGTATATTTCCCAATTGGCATTATATGTATGATTAAAATCTACCCGGTCCCTGGTTTCCATGGTAGAGATTACCTGTTGTTTCTGGGTGGCTGTCTGTTGTTTGCTTAACTTCACTTCTGACTACATTTTTTAACATGGGGGTTATTTTTTACTTGTTTGTCTGTCTGCCTGCACGCCAGCCTGCTTTATGTGGTGTGTGTGTGTGTGTTTAGTGTGTGGACTTGTGTGTACTGTTTATTACACACAAAAATAACTAGTGTGCTTGTACCATCTGATCATAGAATGCCGATCATTCTTTCACTTAATCAAGGTTTCCTTATTTGGATATGTTTGGCAGATACCCTTGGCAGAATTGTTTTCTATTTCTTTTTATATTTGCTTTAACAAAACAATTTAAACATGAGTTTGATTCAAGGCTATTTCCTATTGGTTAGCCAGGGACATTAGCCTGTTCGGTGACCTAGGGAAGAATTGACCTTGGTGTGATGTACTGTGCTTTGTGACAATTTCTGCTTAGTGAATCTCCCACACTCCTAGAGTTATCTCATTATAGCTGTTTTAGTTTACTACTACTCATCCTTCTAGGGTTATCTCATTATAGCTGTTTTAGTTTACTACTACTCAACCTTCTAGGGTTATCTCATTATAGCTGTTTTAGTTTACTACTACTCAACCTTCTAGGGTTATCTCATTATAGCTGTTTTATTTTACTACTACTCAACCTTCTAAGGTTATCTAATTATAGCTGTTTTAGTTTACTACTACTCAACCTTCTAGGGTTATCTCAGTATAACTGTAGTTTACTCTCCCGTTTGATCATACGCACATTAGCAAAGCTTTTCCTCTTCCGACCAACCACTCCTTACTAATTAGTGTTCAAAGCCTCCTTCCAGTCATCCACTAACTACCCCAGGAAGCCCAGAGGTGTCCAGGAGAGATGAGTAGCTGGCTGTGGTTCAACCTCATCCCACTGTTGTGTCTAATTCTGTATGTCACCTCAGTCCCAGGAAGAGGTGTGTGACCTCCTTCACGCAGCCCCCTTCCAGAACATCCTCCCCAGGGTCTACATCAAAGGTATGCCACCTACGCTGGGGTGTGTGGATCCTGATGAAGGTCGGGGGGGGGACCGCAGACCCGAGCGACGTGGTCCGAGCTGTGACACGCGCGTGTGTGTGTGTGTGTTTCACAGAGGGGGAGCGTCTGGAGGTGAGGATGAAGAGGCTGGAGGCCAAGTACGCTCCGCTCCACCTGGTACCCCTCATCGAGAGGCTTGGGACCCCCCAGGTGAGGTCAACCCGTCCGTCATCCCCGTCCACGTGTCATCACCCGGCTCTCTGCCGCGAGACAACGCGGTCAAAACGTGGACTTTCACGCGCTGACATTTTTAGCCACGTTTTTCGGAACATTGTTCCTTTTCTCTTCTTCCCCTCTGAACTCCGTTTTCGGCTTCCTTACTCCGGTATACGGCTTTTAACACGTCCTTTGCTCCTCTCTTCTTCCAGCAAATCGCCATAGCCCGCGAGGGGGATCTTTTGACCAAGGAGCGTCTTTGCTGCGGCCTGTCCATGTTTGAGGTGATCCTCACCAGGATCCGTAGCTTCCTGCAGGACGCCGTGTGGCGCGGACCGCCCCCCACCAACGGCGTGATGCACGTGGACGAGTGCATGGAGTTCCACCGCCTATGGAGTGCCATGCAGTTTGTCTACTGCATTCCCGTTGGCACACACGAGTTCACCGCGGAGTGAGGCTTGGCTAATATCTGTATCTGCTCAGTCAGTCAACCGAGCGGCCGTTATTTCGTTTTTTACGAATGCTAATGGCTAAGTTAGAGGGTATTTGTGTGCATGTCCTCTGCAGGCAGTGTTTTGGTGACGGGCTGAACTGGGCCGGATGCTCCATCATTGTACTGTTGGGTCAGCAGCGCCGCTTCGACCTGTTTGACTTCTGCTACCACCTACTCAAGGTTCAGAGGCAGGATGGAAAGGACGAGATCATCAAGAATGTGGTGGGTGAACACAGTCGGGATGTATCCCATCTCCTTGCTCGATATTTGGCCAACAGAATGTTTGGGGACATTTCCACTCTTTACCGTGACTAGTCCTTGTCTACTTCAATCTTTATGTGGTTTTAACTCTATCATGTCACTTCCCAGCCCCTGAAGAAGATGGCTGATCGCATCAGGAAGTACCAGATCCTGAACAACGAGATTTTTGCCATCCTCAATAAGTACATGAAGGCTGTGGAGACGGATAGTTCAACAGTGGAGCACGTCCGCTGCTTCCAGCCACCTATACATCAGTCATTGGCCACCACATGCTGAGAAGACTCACACGTGGTAAACATACACGCTACACACATAACATACATCTCACACACGCACACTTACACACACACAGACACATTCCTACACACTGCCTCGTTTTGGCCTTGTACTGAGACACTCAGAACCTTAGGTATAGAGAGTTTTGTCGGGACTGTCCATCGTTTTAGCACCAAATGTTTTATACCAACGCCATGCCAATTTTCCTTGTAGAAGGCATACGCATTGGATCTTCGGTTGGCTACATGGCACCCTCTAAAAACATCAAAATACCAAACAGATTTTTTTTAAATCTTGATATCTTTGGCTCTGATTTTGGTGCCCCAATCCACCATGGCCCATAAACACAGGCTTGTTTAATGGCATTGTTTATGCTGGTCCCATCCCATGTGAAGCAAAAACCTTTTGCATGACTTGTCCCTAGAGCTATATGTCACATGGATAGGCTCAGTAATACAGTGGTTGTACATTTAAATATCTTACCTGTCTGCATTCCCTCTTGTCACAAACAACGTCAATCAAGGAGAACCTTTAGTGAGTAACAACAATCTTCATAAATATTATAAGGATTATATATAAATTGGAAAACTCCCAAACCTCAACGCACAAATAATCTGATATTGAAAAGACATGTAAAATGAGAATATTATTTTGTAGATTACATACAAAAGGACAACCTAATGGAAAATTATTAAATAAATAATTGAAGTTCGCATAATACTAAGTATTGAAAAGATAATAAAAACGCCAATGTTACCGGGTAAAACCCATAACATGATCATTAAAAACGAACACTGTGCATTAATTCTCGAAAATAACATGGGTGTGTCCCAAGTGGCACCTCTAAACAAAAGTAATGTACTAAATAAAGTACTAAGCAATGTCTCTAGCTTGGCTAACAAAGAAGTAGTTAGCAACATCTCACTTTTTCATTCTTCACACACGCTGCCCTACTGCCTTCACATACAGTAGCATAACGAGGACACCACTGCTCCCCTACTTCTATTTATTTTGTACTATTTGGGGGGGTTTTCAAGCCAGAGTAGTTTTATTCTGTTCCATTCCCCATTGTAACTGTCACTGTTGAGATCAAAAGTGAAGTGTCCAGTGTTGTAATAGTTATTGCTTTTAAATATGGGTGATTCAATGATTCATAACTGGCCTCTTATGCTGACTAGAAAACCTGAATCTACTTTTTGATTTCTCTTTCTTGTCATTTTATGGAATCGTTTTTTTTTTTATATTCTGTACATGCACTTAGTACAGTGATATTGTTTACCATTTTCAAATTATTAACTGCGAAAGTGTGTTTACTTTTTTCTGAGTAAAAAAACATTCAAAGATACCTCTTGGATTTAACAGGAAAATAGAGACCAGGAAGATGTTAATGTATTCAATATATTTGTTCAGAGTGTGAATGGAAGATGTTGGAATGATCTAAAGATCTATCCAATTCATGTACAGCAAATGTCCTCTAAAGAATTGAAGAAATCAAGAAGTAGCGTTTGTCCTGTTTAGGTACGAATTATACATGAGATGGAGGGCAAATTAAATATATTCAGTATTCTCAATTGTTGGATTCATTTTCCTTTTAGATTTAGAAGTGTAATCAAAATATAAAGATATTTTGTCCCTTTGTTTTTATTATTAGAAGGAACGGTCTCCGCAATGAACGAGCAACCACATTTTCTGTTTACTATTTCGGTTATGTTTTGACAAAAAAACAAACAAATAATTACATTTCGTTTTCTTTTTTGTAATTGGTGCAATGGTTCTTTTTATTATTTATTTAAACAACTCACCGTACTGCTCTTTAAATTGGTGAACTGTTGATAAGAAAAGTGAAGTAAAAGATAATGATGCATCATTTTCAAGCCTTTAGCATGACGAGTGATATAATGTCATCATCGATCCATTGTGACATTAGTTTTTGTTCATGATATTGTTGTATGAGTGACCATGTTTTGAAATACAAATAGAATAAAAGAATATAACGATGTACAACAAATGGTCCTGCAGAAGGATATTAATGATGTTGTATTTCCATGAAATAAAAAATGTCTAACTGAAAACGGACTTGTAATTTTTGTGTTTGAATGTAGCAAGAAGCGATTCAGACAGCTCTTCAAATAAAGCAGGGACCAAGTGGGCCGGACGGAAGTTCCTTTTCCTCTGCTATGATTGGTTAGAAAAGTGTCCTCTTTTTGATTGGTTATGACGTAGATTCAAAATTTCATCGGAGGCACCGTTTGTTGTTGCTGTTTTTCGGAAGCAGTGAGTGCATTTTTCTCACGAATAACTTTTTAAAACTATTCACTCCCAACTTTACCAATGTCTTTTTCAAGAGCACCAGTGAAAAGATTCAATGAAAACATCGGTAAGCTAAACCGTTTATATTGCTTAGCTGCTACATTACCGATTTGATTTAAGTATATCAACCTTTGTGACGCTGTACTGTACCTAATCAGTCGCATTATATCCCTCATGTTGCATAGTAATCTTTATTAATTTGGTACCTAGCTAGCTATTGCAGTAAGGTCTAACCGTCTGTACCCCTTATCCAAACAAAATGTAAGAAGGCCAAAATTAAATGTACACGTCATTACCATGTTATACGGTTTTGTTAACTAGCTATATTAACCATACATCTGTAAAATGCAGTCGGATAAACGGTATTGCGTTGCGTTTTATTCAGGTTGCGCCCCTGCACCGGGCACTTATGAACTCAAACCGGGGGAGGTGAAGGGACCTGCCTCGTTCCATCGGTCAGAGCGCTTCAAACAGCCCAAAGCCAGTGGTTCGTTCGACTGCCAAATACAGCCTAGTTTTACTCTGAAATACCAATAACTTTTCTTTCAACATATTAGATTTTTAAAAATATATCTTGAAACCTTTCAAATTTCCCAATTCCCCTCTCAACTCAGGTCCCGGCTTCCCGACGCCATCTCCCCGGAAAGACGTGCCCATGTCACCTGTGCGTAGGACCTTGTCTGTGGATGGCCTGGTAAATTTTGTTCATGTAATCTCATTGGCTGCTGGCCTGCAAAGCCTTATCTAGTCAACCTTGAAGTACAAAGCCCTATACTAAGAAACAGTTTTGAAGAGTTAGCAAGGCGACTTTGGTCAAGTCTCAGTTAAACTAGGGATAAGCATAGTCTGAGAATTAGACTTGATGTGTCATTTCGCAATTGCCATAGCTGACAGTGATTGAGGAGGCATAAAGGCTGCCACCTGTCTGTCATAGGTCGTTTGTTTTTATTTCACTGTTTTTTGCTGCAATATTGTTCATTTCAAGTCTGTGATAAATGGTCTGACATGGTCTGCCATGGTCTGCCTTGTGTTGATGTCAGCCTTTACGTGAAACAAAAGCTGTGCTTTCCATTATTTTGTGGATGTTTGATATCCGCTCAGTGCTTTAAACATTCACCCACTTTAAAGCCTTTTTATTACTGACTGTTTAGTTATTTTATTCATATGGGTGGGTAAAAAAGGTATGGGAGATTTTACGCTTTAGCCGAAATTTGCTGAGACGTTCGTTATTGCCGATTTTGGGGGAAATCTGACCCCGTTTGGCCGGTATGTTAATGGTTCAGCATTCCCAATGAAGAGTTCTGTGTTTGACTAGCCATGTTGGCCGATATGTGCTCGCCCTTAAAAGCTCGCTAGAGTACCAGGCAGAAAAGCAATATCCACTTTGTAGTACAGATTAAGCCGGTGTTGGAATGGGAATCTAACTGAATCTTGGTAGATGTAGACAACCCTGAGTAGAATGAGATTGCTTCTTGTTATACCACTCCGGTGCCCCGGTCTGAACGCAGTGGGATTCTGTGACTCATTCATCATTCATTCATTTCACTCCCAGGTTGAAGGCTCCGTGTCGAAAAAAGACAAGGGTGGCCTCTCAATGCAGATGAAACAGCATAAGCTCCTGGAGAAAGAGGTAGTTCATTACAATGCAAAATAAATATTGCCTCAAGTGTTATTGTTGTTGGTACATGTTGATCAATCAGTAAATCAAGAGATCGATCGGTAAGTCGTGAGATTGATCATGGATGTGACTGCATGTTTTCCAGTTAAGAAAGCTGCCGCTACCAATTGTTCACCTGTGGTTTGTTATCCTAAACGGCTGTGTTCCCCGTCTCCCCTGGTCTGTAGATCCGGTCCCTGGTGCACCAGCGCGGAGAGCAGGACAAGCGCCTGGTAGCACTGGAGGAGGAGCTGAGGAAGGTGGAGTACAAGCTGTTATCTGCGGTCAGAGAGAAGACTGGTCTGGCTGCCAACGTCGCTACCCTGGAGAGGCAGTTGGCGGAACTCAAGAAGACCAATGAGTTTCTTAAGAACAAGGTAATGTGGCATTTGGACCGCATAGTCTTTGTCCTAACCCACCTAAAGGTCATGGGCTGCAGTTTCGCAAAGGTGAGGGCCAGTAGTTGTTGGTTAGACTGTATGTCAGCTGGATTAAGCTGACCAAATAAGACTAATACTGTAACATGTCCAACATGAAGTTCTCATTATTTATGTACATTGTTGTGTTGTTGTTATCAGGTTTCTGCAGACGCCACTAAAAAGAGGATCCAGTCTCTGTCTATGGAGCTGATGGATGCTAGAAACAAACTGGACTCCAAGGAAAAGGTACGGCTTAGCATACCATTCACTACCATGGGTACCTGGAAAGGGTTTTCGTTTGGCACTGGCATGTTAAAATGATTCATGTGTGGTCTGATACTGTGCTCGTGTCGAGTGTGTCTTTGGGCTGTGTGATTGACTGACAGTTGAGTGTGGTCCCACCAGGAGCTTAGTTTCCTTCAGATCAGTACGGAGGGCCAGGTGAAGCTGTTGGAGGTGGACCTGGAGGCTGCCAGAGCCGTACAAACCGCCCTCCGGGAGAGGAACATGGACCTGGGTGAGGCTAAACTCAACAGCACCCTTTTGTTGTACTCTCTTTTTACTCAGTCCGACATTTGTTTGTGTAATTCTTGCCTGACCGTGTAAGCGGGGACAGCCCAGAGCGAATGTCAGTGACTGACTTCCCACCCACACATTGTTAAATGGCGTAGCGGTTCGAGACGCAGTCTGACCAGGTATCGCCACTGGCCGGAACCGCACACCTTAGGATTAGTAGAGGATTAACTAGAACTGCACTGGCTGCAAGGTTCCAGGGCTGTAACTGACAATTAGTTTCTTTGTTTCTCTTCGGTCGATTTGTAAGTTCAACTTTTTCAATCGAAGTGAATATAGTTAAAAGAAACCAAATCATTCTGAACATTGAAAAGTATGAACAACAAGTTGATGTTTATTGTTTTTATTATAGGTACTGAATAGCTATTAGCTAGCCATCTACAATAATCGTTTTCCAATTTAACACGTTACATTTAACACGTTACATTTAAATGGTGTTCCATACACTAGTATTCAAATATAATACCATACAAATCAGTATACACTGATTTGCACTTCTTACAACAAAGCTGGCTTTGGCACATGAATAGCTGCTCTTCAATACCACCTCCCTTGTTCACCACTGTCCCATCTACCCTTGGCCAGGCCAGGCCCAACTAGGCTTGGCTCGATTTTATTATCTTGTTTATATAACAGATGCAAATTCAGATTGCATGAAATACAAGGTGAAATACTGAAAACACTTAGGGTTTGTAGACCAGCATTAAGACGGAAGACTTTAGAATTGGAATTAGTCAAAAATGCATTTATATATATTTTTTTTTTTACAGAGGACCTTCACCGAGACATGAAGGTCCAGAATGAGGAGCTGGAGAAGGAGATGGACATGCTACAGGGTGGGTTGTGCCTGAGTTTCTCTTTTTTCATGTCATATCAGGACTTCTGTAATGATGGCTTATGTCAACCATGCGTGCTATGCTGGGTTTTATTACAGCTGTGATCCAGGAACTGAGGGAGGAGATCAAGGTTCTTCAGGGTTACCTGGACGTAGCCAATGACCACAACCAGGTACTGTGTATGTGCACACACACGCCTTCTGGTTTTTCACAAGGAATGTTCATGGATAAGAAGGCTGGAACAGCATGCACCAATGCTGGTTTTAGACAGGCCTTCAATCTGAAGACTTTGTGCCGTTAGCTTGTGAACATAATTCGAGACGGACAGAAACCAGCAAAACAACAATATTCATAACATACCGGTCACTGAGGGAAGAAACGTGTAAACAGCAGAGGTTGTTATAAGCTATTATATCATGAATTTGTGTCCTTAGGATCTGCGGATAAAGCTTTGTGAGCAGAGCGAGAGGAATCGCAGGGCAGAGTCTGACCAGGAGAAGCATCGGTGAGCCAACGCAACTTTTTGAAGGTTCCTCATTTCCTTGGTTGGAAAAGATTTCCAGCCACAATTTCACACCTTGTCCGTTTCTCACAGCCACCTGGAGCAGAAACTGGAGCAGTGTACCACAGAGCTCCACACCTCACAGACCTCTCTCAGTCTAAAAGAGATGGAGTCAGAGAGTCGTCTACAGGACCTGTTGTCTTCCCAGGAGGCTTTGCGGGAGACTGAGAAGCTTCTCCAGCGGATAGAGGCGGAGCTGACGTCCTCCACAAAGGCTCTCGGAGAGATGGAGGTGCAGATGCAGCGCACCGACCAGGAAATGTCTGCCTCCCAAAGTGCTGTGCGCCAGCAGGAGACAGAGCTAGCACGGCTTCGGGAACTGCTGAAGAGTACAGAGGAGGAGCTGGATAAGAAAGTAGCTCACCTGGGTGAGAGGTGCAAGGTCCTGGAGGAGGAGAGAGGTACAAAGACACAGCCCTGGTCACTAAGCTCTGAACTCAAGCTCCATGCCTGTGTCAGTGTTCATATTTGTCTGTCTATGTTCAGATAGGAGCCAGGAAAAAGGAAAGAAAAGAATAGAAGAGCTTACGGCGGAGTTGAGCCTCCTGCAGGAGACAAGGAAGAGTGAGGAGGCGGTGCAGGAGGAGCTACAGCAGGCACACACCTCCCTGGCAGAGGAACTGGAAATGGAAAAGGTGTGTTGGGGAATCTTCTGGTTTATTTGGCCACCTATTAACATCTCTGTCAACGACCCTGAATCTTCCCGTTCTGCATCGGTCCTGTTTCTCTTGGTTTCCTCTCAGATGCGTGCAGCCTCTCTAGCCTCAGCGCTGGACCGAGTGAGGGAGGAGACTGAGAGAGAACGGAGACAGCTGGAGGACGAGTTGGAAGAGGCCCTGGGAGAGCTGTCTGTTCTCGAGTTGCAGGAAGAAAGGAGGGAGGAGGAGGAGAAGAGCAGACAGGAACTCCTACGGAGTCTACAGCAGGAGAAGACTAACATGGAAAGAGAGCTCACGGAGACCAGAGCACTGCTGGAAAGGTGTGAGCCAGGAGGTGGTTGGAAGCTCTCGGGTGGATTACATTTCTGCAGCGGAGATTTAGGATAAAATAGACATTTCTGCATCGCATCCATGACTTCGTCATTAGCAACTGGATACGCCTTGCTCCTTTCTCACAAACAACATATTTTCCAGAATGTTTCTTGTACCAGTTGACTTAATTAGGTCACCCCAGGCTATAGAAACATTCTGATTTGGGGAATACGTTGTTTGAGAAATAGTTTTGCTACAAGAGCAGTCAATGCATTATATCTTCCCAGGAGCTGCAATGATGTGGAAACATTTGAGGAGGTGCACTCTGCTGCCATGAGGAGGCTCCAGGAGGAACACACAACCTCCCTCAGCAAAATAGGAGAAATGGCCACTGAGTTGGAGAGGTGAGCAATTTAAATACCGTATGTTGCCCTTTCTTTGTGAGAAAAACGCCTCCCTCCTAGAACTCTGCTTCTGTTTACCTGAAGTCCAGTTGACAAATAAAATGTTTAATTTAACTATTCTACTGTAACGTATTTGCTGATGTAAGACTGGTCTTCCTAATGTTTTTCTTTCACCAGCATGAGATTGGTATTGAAGATAACCGAAGAGAAGGGGACAAAACTGGAGGAGGAGATGGAAAGGGTAACCCAGCAAATGAAAGAAGAGATTGAGAGGGTCTCTCTTCAGAAGGAGAAGGAGGTGACAAAAGTGAGGCAGGAGCTGGGGAAACATCTAGTGGGCCGGCAGGTTGAGGAGAAAGCCAGAGAGGAGTATGCGAGGTGAGTTCATTGTGCGGTTTTAGCGATTGGTCATTAACGATGTTCGTGCTAATGGGAATTGGACAGACTCCTCTCTCACCCCCCTACTCTTTATCATCCCCTTCTCTCTCTCTCTCTCCCCCTGACCCTTGCTGTCTCTCTAGAATGCTGCTGGAGGTGCAGACTCGTCTAGCTCAGAGAGATGAGGAGATGAGGAGGGCTGAGGAGGAGGCTCAGAGACAATTACAGAAGGAGAAGACTGAGAAAGAGGAGATCCAAAGGCAATTACAGCAAGCTGGGGAGGAGAATGAGGAAGTTCGAAGACTTCTGGACCAGGAGAAGGGGAAGAGGGAGGCAGAGAGGAGAGAGTCACTGCAGGTGACGTCAGAGGAGGTGGGGCGGCTAGAGAGACAGTGGAAAAAGGCAGCTGAAGAGACGCTAGCTCTTCAGTGTTTGTTAGGGGAGGTGGAGAAGGAGAAGCTGAGCCTTCAAAACAAGATGAATGAAGACTCCTTACTTGTTCAACTAGGATTAAACTCTGCTTGTTTAGAGAACCAAATGACGGCGCTAGAGGAAGAGAGGAATTGTCTGAAAACACAAGTTGAGGTGTTTGACCAAGAGAAAGGAAGCGTTCTGAACCTAGTGGAGGAGTCAGAACAGCAGAGAGTGTGTCTTCAGAGCCAGCTAGCTCTAATGGAAGAAGAGAAGGCTTCCCTTCGCAGCCACTTGGACACAGTGTTCCAGGAGAAAGTGACTCTCCAGTGGGAGATGGAGGAACAGAGAAGAGACTTCCAGAGACGTCTTGCTGAGACTCAAGACAAGAGGTGAGAAGGACTATTGCGTTTCCTTCAAAGCATCTCAGTAGAGGTGCAGATCTAGGAGCAGTTTTTCCAATTTGATGGGGTTCAGCAAACTGGTCCTGGATTGTTAATTAGTTCCATATACATTTTGTATCTTACCCCAATAAAATGTTTCCTTAATTCATTTTGGTGGTATTTTGCTCTCTGTATTACAACAGTGCTTTGTCCACTTTTGTGGTTTGGTAGAAAAGTAATTGTTAAAGATTTAAATAACTATTGTAAGAGGCCATTGGTTAGCAGTGTTTCTGTAGTGCTTGCTAAGTGTCTGCTAAATAAATGGATGGACGGGCGAACGCCGGATAGGCCTGCTTCATTTTATTACAGTTTACATGTTTCGTTTGTTTTTTAATTTAATTCCAATGTAATTCCAATGTGCTTTTGAGCAAAGCCGAAGACCTTGATCAACTTGCTGAAGTAAATGGAATCCGACAATAGGTTGTCAACCATGGTTTGACCCTGTCTATTCTTCCCTCAGTGTTGTAGCTGCTGAGGGGGAGCTCTGGAGGAGGC